>CAUYPK010130098.1:0-25325 GCA_963574355.1 Loris lydekkerianus
CAAATATAAAGGACTGCAGTGGGTAGGAAGAACTTTGAGGAAAAGTTAAGCAGACAGAGGTGTTGTGTTTTGTTGGCAATAAAGGGTTTGGGGGGGAAGGGGAAGAGGGAAGAGAGGGAGAGGGAAGAGAGGGAGGGGGGAGGATGGACAGAGGGAGGGTGATTGGTGGGATTACACCTGCCGTGCACCTTACAAGGAAACTTAGTAAATGTAGAATGTAACTGTCTTAACACAATAACTAAGAAAATGCCAGGAAGGCTATATTAACCAGTGTGATGAAAACGTGTCAAACTGTTTATAAAACCAGTGTATGGTGCCCCAAGATTGCATTAATGTACACAGCTATGATTTAAAATTAATAAAAAAAAAGGGGGGGGGGGTTGGGAATTGGTGAGGGACAGGATACTGTGTTCTATAGAATGATCATGAAAGGACTTACTGTCAAGGAGACATCTGGCCAAAGACCAGCAAGAATTAAGAGACTGAGCCAGACAGACCCCACTGGGCAGATTGATTCTACTTGATTCATTATATTTTATTTTAATGGCACTGATAAGGTTCTGTCAAAAATTATTTCTCTTACCAAATCTATAATATATATTATAGAATCTATAAATTGTTTTAATGGCACTGATAAAGTTCTGTGCAAAACTATTTGTTACCAAATCTATAATATATATACTCTTACCATGAGTGCTATTTACTGAAATCCCACTATTGTGCAGAACTGCTAACTGAATAGCTCAAATCTAAAAAAGTCCAAGGTGGAAATGTCACCTTTGCCTAGCAAAGTCAGTGACAGGAGTTTCTACATAATTATTGATAATATTAAGAACAAGCATTTACCGAGGAGTTATTAATGTCAGGCACTTTATTCTGGTTCCCTGATGCAATCCTCACAATAACCACTGCAGAGAGGAAACTAGTTAAGGGACTTGACAGCTAGTAAAGCAGAGTCAAAATGCAACTAACTCAGCTTTAATGTCAGTGTTCAATCTCTGAACTGCTCTTCCCTAGACACCTATAATTGTCTGGCTCTTGCTGGTGCCAGGGTGAACACCACAGTTTGCCACAATCTCCCTGCCTTCCATGTGTGTGCAAAGCTAATATTGTGAGTGTAAAGATGAGGTTATCCAGTCAATTCTCGGGCTGTTTCAAGGTTGTGAGTCTAGAGATGAGGTTATACAGTCAGTCTTGGGCTGTTTCCTTGGACTCAGCCTGATTGGTTGATGAACCAGCCTCAATGGATGATGAAAGAACTCCACGGCCAAGATCATGGCAGAGAGATGGGTGCCTTCAGAATAGGTAATGGAAAGGGAAAGACAGACTGCAGGGTTGGCCAGAGTCCCCACCACTGTGACCTGATCCAGAAGCTTCCTGGAATGGCACCATGACTCCAGAAATTCGGAAGATGGCTTCCTCCTCAGCCCTATTTTTCAAGAGCAGAAGATTATCTCACTTGGATGCTGAGAATCCCTTCGTAAAGGGGGCTAACCTCAGGAAACTTCTAAGCTGAGCCACCCAATGTGGCAGCCACTACCCATATGTGACAACCGGGTGGGTGAAATGGGGCAAGTCTAACCTAAGATGCTCTCTATGCATAAAATCCATGCTGGATTTCAATGGCTTCAAATGATAAATAATGAAAAATAAATACCAAATGAATGATATTCATATTTGGTATATAATGAAATGATAGTATTTTTGATAAATGTTACCATTATATATTAGAATAAAATGGATTAAATAAATTTCATTTGTTGCTTTGGTTTTTAAAAGTGATGTCTACTAGGAAATTCAAAATGGCATTATTTGGCTCCTTTTAGCAGCTTTCATTAAATGTGTATTGGACAACATGGCTGGATCGTGTAAACATATTTTGGTGCCCTTCCAGTTCACTTGCATACCATCTTGAAGGTATCCAGTCTTAATCGTGTTGTGCTGCTTTGCTCCTTTGCCCCTGAGACATGACTTCCCTGGTTCTAGACTCCACTTTCCCTAGTTATTAAGAAAAATAATCCAAAAAAAGATCTTCAAAGAGATACGACAAAGGAATGCCCCCTACCCTACTTCATCCCCTACAGAACCTATGAATTCCAGTGGAAATTGAAAGTCACAAATTCAAATGAATCTCTGATACATGGGTTTATGACACTGAATTCCATACTATGTTATAGAAAACTGGGGAACAAACCAATCTTTTAGGATTATTCTGAAAATGGAAAGCACCAGTCCTCTGTTTCCGAGGGATTCCTGTGATCTAGCAGACTTTAGGGCAGGCGTCCTCAAACTTTTTAAACAGGGGGCCAGTTCACTGTCCCTCAGACCATTGGAGGGCTGGACTATAGTTTAAAAAAAAAAAACAACTATGAAAAAATTTCTATGTACACTGCACATATCTTATTTTGAAGTAAAAAAACAAAACAGGAACAAATACAATCACACCACCTCATGTGGCCCACGGGCTGCAGTTTGAGGACCCCTGCTTTAGGGACTCTTCAGAAATTTCTTTCTTGCCACGCACAGTGGCTCACACTGTAATCCTAGCACTCTGGGAGGCTGAGACAGGTGGATTGCTTGAGCTCAGAAGTTCAAGACTAGCCTGAGCAAGAGGAAGACACCGTCTCTAAAATAACAGCAGGTGTTGTGGGGGGTACCTATAGTTCCAGCTACATGGGAGGCTGGGCAAGAGGATCACTTGTGCCCAAGAGTTTGAGGTTGCTTTGAGCTGTGATGCTAGGGTACTCTACTGAGGGTGACAAAGTGAAACTCTGTATCAAAAAAAAAAAAAAGGAAAAAATAAATTTTTTTTCTTAGTAAAATGTGTATTTTCCCCCAGATGATTCAGAAAGTTCTCACAGTTCTAGCTCCTGATGCGTCTGTAGCCTACAGTGCTGTGTCCAGGCTAGTTTATCCTTCTAAAGTTGGGGCTTTAACTTTCTCTGGGTCATTCTCTGACTTCATCCCACTTGCGGAAAGGGAACCCCACTAGGTCCAAGTTCTCACTCAAGTGAGTTCAAAGGATCTGAGCTCCTGGCATGGTTGATGCCAGCTGCTCAAGTCATTCATTAAGCCCTCTTCACAAACATCCAGGCCTCTTCTTCAAAGGTCACTCAGAAGGCCTCCAGAAATAAAACACTTCTGCGAAGGGTTGTGTAACTAGGTGGTGAGAAGAGAGACGTCACTTGCTCCTTTGGTAGGTTGATGAAAAAGTAAAAAGCCCATAAACAATTGCTTCATCAACTACAGAATTTCACTTCAGGCAGATTCTGTCACCAAGATTATTTTCCACTCTTTATTACATACACATCTAACACCACATGGGCCTTAATTTAAAGAAGGATTGCTTTTACGCAAAGGGAGCCATTATCATGTTGGTCACAGACCCCATCCTTTTGCACAGAACTTCTTTCTCATTTAAAGCAAGCCTTAAAGTTACTATATAGAGTTTATGACCAGCCTTCTATCTAGAAAAATTTCCCCCAATTTATTTACATTTAAAGGCTGCCTAAAGGTATTTAGGCCTTTGAAAATAACCATTACGAAGTTGTATGTATAGAAATTCACTAAAAAATATTAAGTTACTCACAGATCATTTTATTATAAGTCATTATCTATTTCAGTCAATGAAATTACTGGATGTAATACTTGATTTCCTCCAAATATCAAGCAGCCTATAGCAAACATCAAGAATATTAAACATTTCTGATGTATATTCAGCCTCTGAAGTATACAGTAGGACTTAAGGTTCACCGTAACCATGTTTTTATGGATACATATACAATTTTAAAGCACATGCATACTGGACTCCTAGCAAAGTGGGTGCTTGTCACAGCCACACTCATTGCAGGCCCTGCACCAAAGCAAATTCTCCATACCTGGGAGCTCCCAGTAGCCACATAAGCTGATTAGTCAAATATGATTACCTATGGCAGCTTTCTTGAAACAGGATTATTAATCTTCAGTGACAAAGGTCAGAGCTATATTCTCAAAAAGTAAGAAAAAAATCAACCTTGACTTCTGAGTATCTACAGAATTGACCTGCCTTGGTGGAAGCTACTCCTTGTGATGACAAGGGTGAATAATGGCAAAGCCCATTTCAATAAGGCCAACAATAAAAGGAAAAGGCTCCTACTCTGTCTGATTTGGTCTTAACTTGTTCTGTCTCCTAGGGTATTAAGTAGAGGTAAGTGAAATTCTTACTGAGACTTATCACTGTGCTGGTACACACAGAACACCAAAAGTTACTACAGCATGCAGTGGCCATCAAATGTGGGGACAGTTTCAGAAAGAGAGAAGAAGGAACCTGAAAGAACAAGAAGTCTGCCTTTATTTATAGAAGGTTCCTTTCCTTTAAATCAAACTGTACCACAGGGTAAAGCTTTTGTCCCCAAAGATAAAGTCACAGAAAGTGCCCAGATTCTGAATTCATAGCAATCAATATGCTTAAACACAAGTATGTAAATAGCATTCAGCAAGTTCAGCTGGAGTTATATTTGTAACTTTACATCTGAAGTCTTTATAAATTATTTCAATTAGCATATTTGTCATGTGATTTTCATGAACTAGCCCTCTATTTATCTGCACTGGGATAGTAGTGTGACGCATTAGTTAAAGCAAACCTTGGAAGCACGACGTTCAGGTTTGAGTCTGATCACAGATTGTTACTAGGTGACTGGCTTTGGACAAATTAAGTCATTCAAGTTCATCTTCATCATACCCCAGATCTTCCTTTCTAATGCAGAAACAGGAACAGCATATACCTCTTTAAGTGGGTATGAGGATTAAATAAAAGCCCCTAGTGACTAACTCATAGCAAAAGAAATATTTAAGAATTTGGGGGGATCCAGGCATGGTCAATCATATCTGTAATTCCAGCACTCTGGGAGGCTGAGGCACATGGATTGCCTGAGCATAGGAGTTCAAGAGCAGGCTGAGTGAGAGGAAGACCCCATCTCTAAAAATAGGTGTTGTAGTGGGCACCTATACTCCCAGCTACTCAGGAGACTGAGGCAAGAGAATCACTTGAGCCCAAGGGTTTGAAGATGCTGTAAGCTATGACCCCCTAGTACTCAACCCTGGGGCAATTGATTGAGACTCTGTCTCAAAAAAAAAAAAAAAAAATTCTTTTATCAACTTTCGAAAGGGGTTGTTTCTTTTTTCTTGCTGATTAAAAATTGGGCAAAGACATGAAGAGAATTTTTCAAAAGAAGATAGACAGATGGCCAATAAAGATATGAAAAAATGCTCACCACCATCAATCTAATCTGATCTAATCATCAGGGACAAGGCAAATTAAAACCACTATTACTCCTGTTAGAACGAGTCTTATTAAAAAGTCCAAAGAAAGAGATGCTGGCATGGATACAGAGAGAAAGGAAAGCTTATACACTGTTTGGTGGGACTGCAAAGTGGTATAATCTCTATGGAAAACAGCATAGGGTCCTCAAAGAACTAAAAGTAGATCTACCATTCAATCTAGCAATCCTACTATGGAGTATGTACTCAATGGAAAAGAAGTCATATTGTCAAAAAGACACCTGCACTTGAATGTTTACTGCAGCACAATTCACAACTGCAAAGATATGGAATCAACTCAGTAGCCACCAATTCATGACCAGATTAACAAACGTGGCATATGTACAGAATGGAGTACTACTCGGCCACAGGAAAGGATGAACTAACATCTTGAGCAGCAATTTGGGCAGAAATGGAGACCATTATTTTAAGTGAAGTATTTAAGGAATGGAAAAACAAACTCCATGTGTACTCTGTATTAAATTGGTACTCTCTAACTCTTTAATGAGCACACATGTGCATGTAGGGAAGAAAAACTCAGTGAAAATTTGGGGGGGGGGGGAGTAAGAGGCAAAAACCTACTAAGGGGCCACAGTGAACACTATTTGGATAATGGGCACACTTACAGCATGACTCGAGCATTATAAAAGTAATTCCTGTAACCAAAAGCATTTGTACCTAAAAATATTTTGAAATAAGAAAGAATTGGTTAAGTACTATTATTATTTATAAATATATTTACCAAATACCATGTAAGTACTAGGTGCATATGACTCTATAAAATGAAATTAACCCGAAATTTTCTTCATGCTGTCAACATTAATAGTCTGTGATTCTAAAACCCTTTGTTTTACTTTAATAAAAGGAAATATCTCTTAGCCTGAGTTTTTTTTCCCCCTAAAATTGTTAAGAGAGAGCACCCTAAGATGAAAATAAAGCTGGGTTACTTTCTGTTTCACTAAGGGTCTCTTAACTTATTCCGTGAAAATGAAAATCCAATTTTTTAAATCAAAGAAGCAATTTCACATGTAATATCATTTGGTGTTTGCTTTGTTGAAAACTTAAAGGTAAAACCAATTCTTTGGTTTATTAGACGGGAGTTTTACTTAAAAAATAATTTATAACAGCTAAATGAAATTAGTCTAGAAGTAAAAGAAATGTTTCCTCCATCATGCCTGGTTTTATAATCACCCCAGAGGTTGCCAACCTCCCAAAAGGCAGTGGGTCTAAAATTAGACCTAATCTCTTTGTAGAGAAGATGCAGGGACCTTTGAAACAGGAGGTGGAGGTGGAGGTAAGGACCCGTGGCTTCCATTTGACAATACCTGCAGTAGGTATTTGAGGCAGAGAGAGGACAGCTGAGAAACCAGTATTTCCTGTGGTAGACTCTGGGGTTATGTCATTCAAAAGTCTATAGAGAAATTTAATAGAGGTGAATAGTAATTATGAAAGATTGTGGGAAGGGAAACAGCAGAGAGGGAAAAGAAGGTAAAAAGCTGGGTCTAAGTGTACTTTAAATCAGCACACAGAAAAATTGAAAGCCAAGAAATAATGTGCTTTTGTGCACATAGAGTGACACACACACCACTAATACCTTGCATTTTTGTATTATTGGCAACAGAACAAAAATTCTAAGCATTCAATGTTTTTTAAAAGGAGAATGCAACATGTTCTTTTATTCTCCTTAGCTGGATAGTTATATTTTCCGAAGGCTGGGAGACAGAGAGAAAGATTTAGAGAGAAAACGACTGAAAATGCATAAGGAATTGCTTATACAGGAAAGTGCCCAGCAGATCAGCAAGACAGAAACAGGAAGTCAGAAATAAAGGAATCCCACAGCAAAGCAGCATGGATCGGGGAAATTGATTGCCTGGAGCCCAATAGTTCCAGGTGGCTACGAGTATTTTAGATTTCTCTAAGCAGAGGACATATGCAGGTTCACGATTATCAGTATAAATAAGAGAAACACTCATGTAAGTTATATGCACACCTCCAACTATATTGTACCAAATCTCTAAATTGCATTAAATAGTTATATGCCATATGCTTATACATGCTTCAGTTGAAAAAGTGGGATTTAGCAATCCTTGATTGCAAAAAATAGTTCTCCATCATGACTATGAAGTTTGGGGGAATTAGACCAAACCCGGAGCAACCCTCAAAAGTTGAAATAATAGACTCCCTGCCTTCCATTTGCAGTAAGCTAGACATTAATCACAGAAGAGCACAATACGTGAAGGGGGCATGAATGAAGGAACTGATAAACGTGTGAGATGGGGCCCTGTCATGTTGAGATGGCGTGGTGAGAGGCTGAGGGAAATATTCTAGAGCTGCAAGGACCCTCTGCAAGGATCCCAGCTTTGCCCCTTGTTCCATCTGTAACTACTCTCAGCCTCAGGTACTTCATCTATAAAATCCAGGCTGATCTAAACACCTACAAGCCTATAGCATTTTTGCAAGAATTAAATGAGGAACTTCAAACAAAGACTTAGGCCACTGTCAGCATTTTAATTAGATGGGCTACCTGCTCACATCATTAAATAGTTCATCTCAGAGCACAAGGTGCTAATGTCTTTCTCTGTGTACATTTTTTTCCTGCTTGTTGATGTCTAAAATTAAGACTGGGAAATGTATCATGCCTTAAAGTTTCAGTATTACAAGGTTTCTGTACAGTTAATGTACATTTGTAGTTGGTGCCTCAGCAAGACAGATGAGGAAGGCCACAGGTAGGGAAAGAAAAAGAGAGCAAAGAAGAAAAGTAATTCCCACCAATTTATAACCCTGGCATAGTTGTGGTCACTTAATAAATTACCTTTTCAAGAGTGCCTGAGTCATTAAACGAGGATACATTTTTGAGGGCACTAGGACACTGTTTAATTGCATGGCTCCAGCAAGTTATTAAATGAGACCCTTGTGGTTTGAAAACAATTAATGAGTCATTTCAGGAATTGCACAGCAGGATATTTGGAGGGACTCAAGTGACTTGAACGAGTTAATGCATGGCCCCAAGTGCATGATTAACAGCAGGAGAGACGTGGCTATGAAACAAAAATCCCTAGAATGAAAAGACTCCACAGAGCTTTCATCATACAAATTCAATATATACACATACATAACATATATAATGTATACATGCACACACATATAAAAGAGATGTACCGCTTCCATAAATTATCAAACTGGTCTTTAAACATTTCATAAAGGTCTTTAGATCATCAACGAGAGGAAAGATGAACACCATCACCAACCCTGAACCATCTTTCCAATAAAGCAATAGGTCAAAATTTGGATCCATGATATTATAATAAAAAAGATTTCTCAGAGGAAATGTGTATGATTTTTTTTTTCTACTATCTTCTGCAAGATCAAACTATAGGCTAAACTTAAAAAAAGATTTATTTCAAATTACTCTACAGTATGTAATTAATATTCATAAGAGCTGAAATGCCATTGGAGACAGCCACCAAAGAATACTGGTTGGCACTATCAGAACCACAACACTTGTGCTGTATATTCCGCTAGGACTACATACATCATCTTCACAGTTTTGCAGCTTACCTCCCTTTTAAATGGCATTTTTAGTCATTGAGCTTTCTTTTATTTCACTGGCCTCATCATAGCTCATACTCCCTCTAGCCCATTGCACTGAGCAGTAGGTAATCCATTCCTGTTCGTATTTTTATTATTGTTTTGAAGGCTGCCCAACAGTTTGTTAGACATTCATCACTAGAAGAACAAGAACATGGCCTGCAAATAAAATCTGTAACTTATGCCAAACCCTAGATACATGAGAATGATTTTCCAATTCTGTTAAAACTCCCAGAATCCTCAAGGAGTGAAATTCTTATCATCCACAATCCACCCTGTTTAATAAATATTTGTTTGACAATACTTTCTTATCATTTTCTTGGCAAAGCTGATAATGCAGTCTTCTAGTTGTTTTTTTTTTTTTTTTTTTTTTTTTAATTCAAGAAAAATAAAGGAATGGAAGGTAAGCTCTTCAAAGAGTGGGTGCTTTAATTATAGCAAATTCACTAATGATTTCTCCCAGGTGAACAGCTAAGCATCTTAAACTGTGAGAAGCAGAGTGATAGGCACATTCCTTCAGGAAACAACACAGCAAACTGCAATTAAAAAATTACACATGACAGAATGTGGGCTGTGCAGAAATAATTTAAAATCTTGTTTTCGTCTTTCTTTTGCCCACTTCAGCACTAACGTCATTCCATAAATGACTTACATCCTGCTGATGTTGTGCATGTAATCATTGAAAAGCTATCTATTCTGTCTTAAGAAATAATCTATGTTACTTTTGGATCAAGTGACCTGCAAAAGTTTTAACATGTTTACACCCAAGACAGAGGGAATCCTGGCTTTGATGCCATCGATATTTTGAGTGGTCTCTATGACTTTGCTCTCTGCTGATCAATAGGGAAAACATATGGATTTTACACATGTGGCATATACTTGTGAATGTGAGGGCACACACACACATGCATGCAGACTTTTTATTTATCCATAGTACTGTGAGCCTATCTTTCACTCACATAAATTACTTTCCACGTTTCAGTCAGGAGCTTCTTCAAGGAGAAGAGTTTTACTGAGTGACCTGATCTAAGTGACAGTACAGAAGAACATGCTACTGGTAACTACAAGAGACACAATTAAAAGATTTAAAACACACACATTAATATCCTAACTTGTTCTTTTCAAAGTAGCAAGTTCCAAATACCTGTAGATATTCCTTTGACCCCCTTTGGAGGGACTCTGAGGTCAAAACTATTTTTCATATTGATACTGAGACGTTATCTGCCATTTTTCCCCTCACTTTCTCCTGATTACACAGTGGAACATTCCAAAGTTTATACAATGTGTGATAACACAAGAGACTGAATACAGAATCAGATATGCAAATCTAGTCATTTTCTGCACTGAACACTCAAAAGACATTTGCAAAACATAAGTACACACTGTTACTCTTCTAAGATTTTTTGTTTCAAGACATACATCTAATTTTTTCTCCCTTAATGTAAACACACAGTGAGTTTATTATTGTTATTTTAAAGTAAATTATTGGGTAAATTTTTAAAATTTTTCAGCTTTAATTTCTAATATAATGAATAGGGAGAGATAGAACTCATGATACACAAATTATTAGGACCTCGGTAATTTTTAAAAGTTGAAAGAAATCCTGAGACAGAAACATTTGAACATCACTAATTTAAACAGAAACACTTTCCTATAACACTAACACATATTGTAGGGGGAGAAAGTTGGATAACTGTCACACAAAATTGGAGGCAAAATGATTAAAGTAAATTTTACTTTTCATTAGCAAGTCTTCCCTCTGATTTTTTTTTTCAAGAGTCTGAAAAGAGAAAAAAAGAAATAGCAGGAAAAGAGAAGCCAAAATGTTGATACTCAGGGACATTTTTCAAACTATTTCAAGCTTCTAGAAAAAAGAAAGCAGGATATAATTGAGTTCTCAGGATTCCTTGGTATCTGCTCATTGTGCCTGACCAGCCCTTCAAGGTCAGACATTACACATTCATGTAGGAAGTAGAGTAACCTACACAGACAGAAAAAGGGAGAGCAGAATGATTTTCAGTTTTGAATTTCATGCTATGGATTCTAAATCTGAACAAAATACATCCACAGGTTGTAAAGGAGGTGGTCAAGTTGTGAGGACATCTACCATGACCACCCAGACTACCCCACAGCTAATTAAACACCTCTATTCCTTTCATCATTCCTTGTAAGTCATGTATTCCTAACTCCCTATTTTTTCTCTAAATAAATTACAGTTGACACATATTCCCTTGAAATATAAGGCAAAAAAATCAACAATCAAGCACAAGAAATTGCCATCAAATAGGGCTCTCATCTTATTTGTTCTTGATATTGTGCTGCTTTTAACACCGATTAAGGAATAGTCTCGGCCGGCCTTGTCAGAATGTTGACCAATATCGAACTTACATTTAACAAATCTTTGAGACATATGCTACTGTTTATCCACATCTCATCCATTTGCTCCTAGTTGTTTCTTAGACTCTAAGTGCAGAACTTGATATTTGTCCTTTGAAACATTTCACACTATTATATTTGATTCATCGATCTAGCTCTACCACACAGCCTTGTGACTTCTATTTATGGAAGCAGGGCAGCAGAGTTGAAAAAGAAGTACCTGACTTTGGAGTTGGACAGAATTGGGTTTAAGTGCTGGATCTGCTAGTTGACTGCCCAATTTTTCCAAATCCCTACCAACCTCCTGCTTCACTTTTCTATTAATAATC
This sequence comes from Loris lydekkerianus, assembly GCA_963574355.1. NCBI lineage: Eukaryota > Metazoa > Chordata > Mammalia > Primates > Lorisidae > Loris > Loris lydekkerianus. Next base: position 11,592 of record CAUYPK010130098.1, read on the forward strand.
TAAATATTTCTTCAGTCTCCTGATATTAGTGACTTTCTTCTAGGCTGCTCATTTTCCTTAACTAAAGAATGTAAATCCCCTTGCTGGATGCAGGTTAACATTCCTACTGCAGAATCAAGAACTGATGTTTGAATTATTCATGTTCTGACAGAAATAAAGGTAAATGAAATTCTAAAGCTCTTAAGAGGAAAAACAAGTTAACTGTAAATGCGTCTTACCCTGAATCTTATTTTAAACATTCAAATTGTTTTAGTATGAGACAGAATTCCGTAACTCAGTAATCCATCAACAGAAAACTCTACTAGTCATTTAACCAGGCACTTAGGAGACACTCAATATCAGCTTTAATAGAAACATGCCAAAGTGTAACTCATGAACTTGATGAGGAACTAGAAGTCAAAACCTTGACAAAATGATGCCCAACAAAATAAGAAGGTTGCATGAAGAAGTAACTGGAACGTTGAGTTAAGCTAAGTGTTTCTATCCAATAAGGAGGATGACCTTGAGAAACTGCAGACTGCAAGTATTTAAATTTGAGGTCCATATAACAATATGTATAAACTATATGAAATGCAATGACCAACAGCTTAAAATCACTAATAAAGTATAATACCTTTTACAACAGAAAACTGGAGAAGTTATCTGAACTTTTTTGGCAATTTTAATACTTAAAGGGTTTATAAACATTTCAGGGCTAAATTTTATTTAGCACTGTAATATCTACTGAAATTCTTTGACCTTTTCGGGTTTTTTGTTTGTTTGTTTTTTGTATTTGTTTTAGTTTTTTTGCAGTTTTTGGCTGGGGCCAGGTTTGAACCCCCCACCTCCAGTATATAGGGCTGGCACCCTACTCCTTAAGCCACAGGTGCGACTGGACCTTTTCATTATATCAATGATGTAATAGATCTTTAACATTTTGGTTGTCACATCTTATCAAAAAAGAAAAATACTCGTTAAAAATTCTGTTAGCTGAGTGTGCTGGTGTGTGTCTGTGGTCCCAATTACTCAAAAGGCTGAGGCACGAGGATCGCTGCAGTCCAGGAATTTGAGGCTGCTGGGAGCTATACTGATACCATTGTAAAATAGCTTGGGCAACAGAGTGAGATCCTGTCTCAAAAAAATAATAGTAACTCTGTTATCTGGCCCACATAATTGATGTCAATCAGTGTATCTAGTAGGTATTTCACAGAAGTGGCCGTACAGTCACAAATGTAATCTTTATAATTAGCCTCGGTCTTAAGCATTGAGTCACAATATAAAAGAGACAATGAGAGAGGTGAAAAACTCCATTTCTAAAAGAACCTGACATCCTAACACATCAAGTTCACAGACACGAGAAAAGGGAGTCAACTGGGATACTGGAAAAAACACCCAACTCACTCCAAGATGTAGGCAAGTTCAAGGCTTACTTGAGGACAACTTCACTTTACATTATTCCTGTGTAATAATTGTGAAGTGACCTTCTGGATCTTGTAAGATTGTTGTCAGAATTAAAGTGAGATGACTGTCAGGAATGTACTTTACAAACACTCCTAAAAATTATGAACAAAGTTATTTTTTGAACTAATTTGGTTGTTTTCTGTTGGGTCCTGAAAAAGCAGAAAGTGAAAAAAAAAAAAAAATTTCGGGGCTCAGAACGACAGAAGGCAGAAGCGCTAAAGTACAAATTTAATATGATTGAAATGGAACATAGGTCTAGAAAAGAATAATGAGAATTGAGGTAGAAGAGGCATGAAGGAATACAGATAATGTGAAAAGTCTTTGATGCTTTATTTCATAGAGAATTCCAAAATACACTCTGCCTAACATGGTCCCCCCTTATCCTGGGTCTCACTCCCTGTGCATGGTCAACCTCAGTCCAATAGTAGTTGAGTACAGTACAAATGAGAGACTGCTTTCACATAATTTAATGACAGTGCATTGGTATAATTGTTCTATTTTATTACTTATTATTGTTCATCTCTTATTGAGCCTAATTTATAAATTTAACTTTATCAAAGATAACGTATATATAGAAAAGAACAGTATATAAAAGGTTTACTACTATCTGCATTTTGGGGCACCCACTGGGGGTCCTGGAAGGAATCCCCCACAGGTAAGAGGGGACTACAGTTTCATATGTTTTTAATAGTAACTTCTTTTTTATTTGGAATCTCACTGATTCCAATCTCACTGATTCCAAATAAAAAAACATTTTTTTTTTTTAAATATCACTATTCAACTTGGCTTTGTATTGACACTATAAAATACCAAAAGCTATTCAGAAATAAAATTCAACGAGTGTCACGAAGGCTTTAAAGGACTGGTCATCACGTTGTGTTTGAAGGTTCTGAAATCAGGCTCACACATTTCTCATGTTATGTCTACAGTTTCATGCTGTGGTTTTTTATGTGGAATGATTTTACTATTCCAAAATCACATCACTAGACAAGTCAAGGCAGCTAACAATTTGCTTCAAGACTTGCCATAAGATTTTTAATTTTCAATAATATAAACAAAAGAAGGAAAGAAAAAATCCCTAGATTAAGGGTTCTTAAAACTACAGATTGGCCAAGAGTAACAAATCAACTCAGTGACAACAAAAATAAGAGTGGGAGTTACGTTAACTACTTGTCCCCTGAATTCCCTGCAATAGGTTCCAAACTCATATCCCACCTTTCACTTCTTCATACTGTAACAAATCCTATAAAACGCACCTAAATCAATCCTTCTAAAATGTGTTTTTGCTGCATTTTCTTGATCAGATGCCTTTATTCCACCGCCACTTTCATGCAAAGCCTTCCACCGTCTATATATGCTTCACATATGAATCACTAAACATCTGTATTTGCTAAAATCCAAGCACTTGGCAAAGGGTCATGCATTTTACATGCCATTTACATAATGGGCATGTAAAATATAATAAATAAATATTGGCATAATCTGCACACACATTCACACATAGAGAGTCAAGACTTGCTGGCTGCCAGAATTTATACAAAACAGCGTTTAAATCATTCTAGATGAGTAAGAATTAATCAATGCATCAGCAAACCTTGGCTGAGTGCATTCTGTGATCCCAACTCTGTGAGACTCCCGAAGTATTTCATAGGTCATCAGATCTCAACTGAGCCTAAATATTTCAAGGGAAATCAAGCTTATACTTTGCATTTTATTCTTTATGATTTTATGAAAAGTTGTCATTGTCCAGGTTCTAATTAGCTGTTCTTTCATTGCTTTAATCTTCCAGATGAAAGAATCTTACTTTCCCTCCCTTTGGGTGCTTAAGAACTATGACTCCTAGATTCTGCAGGGGTTCAGTGGCTAATTACATACCTCACTTCCCTTAAAGACCACTCCACATGGCTAAGGCAGGGGACAGAATAGAAAGTGAGGATGCTTAACATCAGACAGTGAGATAAAAAGGAAACACCCTTTGTATTTGTGAAACAGAAACCTCTGCTTATTTCTGCTTCCCTATGCAATTGGCTCAAGTTTGCTGTTGAAAATCAAAATGCCTGGCGAGCACCATTTCAAAATAGTAAGAGATCCAAAAAAAGTCAGACATTGTTTCATACATCTTCTGTAACGTGTGGGACATGAGAGGGTAACTTGAAGCTGAAAAATATTAGTGGGAAAAAGGCACGAAATAATTTGCTTTGGCAATAAAAACAAATTGAGTTGTGAAAACTGCACAATGCAATTAACAAATCAGAAAGATTGCAGCATCAGTTAACTATCAGGAGTAAAGATAGCTCACTGATGGATTACATTATCTAAATGTCAAGGAGCACCTTATGCAATTATGTATTGAAGGAGTTTTCCTACAATTAAATACTACAGTTATCTACAGATTTCCTTTGGAAATTCTATCATTCCCAGAAAAAGTGTTTTACTTAAACACGACTCAAGATCGTATTTACTGATGCAATTTATAATGGTAATTTTTTCTTTTTTTCTTAATCAGGTCCAGGTGAGGTTAGAACTCACTGCCCCGGTTTGCAAGGCCAGAGCTCTACCCACTGAGACACAGCACCAGCTAATCTTGAAGTTTTAAAAAATTTTTATACTCTTTTCCAAGAAAATATACTTTTGTAAACCAATGCGGTAGGAAAGAACATTGATAAAGTTAAATATTTTAAGTGATTTTTTTTAATTCTGTAGGTTAAATAAAATAGAAATCATATATAAAAATCCAAAAACATTTTTTAAAGTGGGAAAACAATATAATTCCAGTCTTCTGTTTTGGCATGAGATAGAGCTATAAACAATAAAACGTCCAGAGTCTGATAAAAAGTATGTGATATTTTCCAAAATACTGATATCTATAGATCCTACAGTCAACAGCTTGTGAAAAGCACAAAATTAGCAAGCAGTTTTTTTTTGTTTGTTTGTTTGTTTGTTTGTTTTGAGACAGACTCTCACTGCCACCTGGACTAACGTGCAACAGCCTCGGCCTACCATGGAAACCGCAAACTCCTGGTCTTCAGCGATCCTCCTGCTTTAGCCTCCCAAGTACCTGGGACTACAAGCACCCACCACAACGCTCAGCTAATTTTTCTATTTTTAGTAGAGATGGAGTCTCACTCTACTCAGGCTGGTCTCAAACGCCTGAGCTCAAGCAATCCTTCTGCCTCAGCCTCCCAGAATTGTAAGATTAAAGGCATGGAGCCACCATACCCAGCCAAAAAGTAGTAATTATAACATATTTTTAACCACCTGACAAATTTTCTTAACCCCACTCTAAACATCTTTGCTACCCATATTCTCCAAAAAGATAGGCTGATCCTTACAGCATGAGTTGCAGCAACATTACTAGAAGCTGCTTCAAACCACACCCAACGCACCTGTTGGCATTTTGTTAGGCAGAACATTTTACTCTGTTGATGCAAAGCCATGTTCAAGACCAAATAAGAGGGAAGCAAAACATATTAACTCTTTAAAGAACATATTTTAAGTATTTAAACCATTAAGGAATAGGCTGAGGCAGGGGTGGGACATGGCCTTGTAGATCCTCTAGTGCAATATTTTGACTGAATTCAAACTTTACAGAACAAATCTTTTCATTTTTATTAATTCAATTTTTGTCCATCTTTTGTATTTTTATTTTGAAAATAAACATGTTTACGATACCAAGGAATGAAATAAGTTTCAACAACATAATCCTCCCAGATTGACCAGCACAACGAGAACATTAGTAAGCGGTAAGGGCGAAGTTGACAGCTGCTGTACTCATGATATAGTTATAACTTCCTCCCATGATTGGCACCACTACTGCACAGGCTGGCTGGCACGAGTTTTACCGGGGTCAAGTACACCATTCTGTTGCCACCTTTTGATAATGGTGCACTGTGTTTCTGTTGGAAGTGGAATTTGTGACAGTTGCACAGCTTGACGGCCCATCATATCAAAGAAGACCAAGAAAATATGGAAGAACACATTTTTTTAATGAGGCTTGGGAATTACAATATTGTTTCTACTTGCTTGTAATACTTCAATATCAACAGTAAAGAAATTCAGGGCTCATCAGCATTGTCACAGTCATGTGGATCACAAATATTTTAAATTAGAGTGAGAGCACCAAAGGTCATATTACAAAAATTAAAAGATGAAAAGCAAAGATGATTCTTTTAAGCAATAAGACCTAGAAACAACGCCAGTGACATGTCTTATAAAAGTCACTTGTAAACCTAGGAAAAAGGGAAGCCATTCAGTGATGTAAAACATTATGAAAGAGTGTGTAGACTCCAATGACGTTTCAAAGTACAAACAACTGCCTCTTTCATGGAGAACCATAACTGATGGGCAACATGAATTAGGCTTTAACTTAACAGAAAACTTAAGTAATACTTAAAAAAGATAATATATATGATTCAGTCACTTCAGATCAATCAACTGATACTACTAACTCACCCTTTTATACTTTATTCAGGTCATAATAGAAAGTTTTATTTGCTACAAAGAGTTACCTGTTGGGGGTACTCTTCCAAACGAAACAGGAGGAATAGGTATCTTCAAAAGTTTTCAAGATAAGTATTGCAAAGTTGGACTGAATTTAGTAAATTTAGTGAGCATATGTACAGATAGTGCACCTTCCATGACAGGAAAGCACGAAGGGTTTATTACACAGATTAAAATAAAATTGTGTTAAGGAGGCCAATGTACATCTATGAACATGTGGCACTAAACCCACAATGGCAGGAACTTTGGGGATTTTTCCAGGCTTGGAGCATGAGCGCACAACCCAAAGTGACCTTTTGTCTCACTTAGCCTCCTTATCATGGTAAAAATCACCTCCACCAGCACCATGAAAGTTTACAATGGCCATGGCAACCCCTGGAAGTGACCCTATAAGGTTAGAAATGGGAATGACCCCAAGTTCAAAGAAATCCCCACCGCTTGATAAGAAAAATAAACAATATTCTCCCCAGTGTTTAGCATATCGTTTGCCATCAGTATAAAATCAAGATCACGTAGGATCCGGGTATCTTCTCCACTAGTGGAAACAGTTCCTCTTCTGGAATGTATTTCCACGGTACGTTCACGTTGTCAAGTTTCATCTTTTTCCGTAATAAAGCTGCTTGCATGGAAGTGCATTGTGGCTGTCATCACTCTAGCCCACCCACCCTGCTTGTGATTCTTCTAAGCAAGGAGCCCAGAGAACCAGTAAAGCTCTCTCTTAAAATCAAACTTGTCAAGGTGACCTGGTGAAGTTACAGTTTTATGTTTCTTCCCAGAGACAGGCAGCAGTCTGTGATAAGCGAATGGTTTTGCTCTGTGAGGTCACTCAGGGACCCAGCTCCTGTTCACCTTATCATTCCACAAGGCCCTTGAATGCATTGCTGAAGCTGGGTTACCCATGCCAAGTTCCAGCCCCAATGGAAGAATCTCTGACGTGGTGATGCAAACTTTGCACACACCATTTCTACTCCCATTTCTATTCGCCTAGTCATGTGGCCACACCCAGATCATGGGTGAAAGAGCAAAAATCATCATCTAGATAACCATGTGCTCAACTAAATATTATACTATTCTGGAAGAAGAGGAGAATAAGTTGTGGGGACAAAGCACAACTTATAGAATTAGATTTGAACACAATGTAATAGAAATAATGATGAACCTGGAGAAAACTTGGTCTAGCCTCAGTTCTGCAAAGGTGTCTTTCAGAAGTCATTAAATCTCTCTCTCATGCATTTGAGAAGTCATTTAATCTCTCTCTCTCTCTTTCTCATTTTCTATGTCTTCTTCCTCCCTGCCTTATTTTATTCATCTACAAAATAAATAGTTTTAATAAAAATATCACTAATGTTATTTTATCACCACAGAACCCAATGATTGATTTATACCCAGTGAGAGTCCAACAACTAATTGAGGTCATCTTCAAGTCCTTCATGGAAATTTCATTTTAAACAGAATCACCCATTTCCTAATTTTCTTTAATTTGGAAAATCTATGGATAACATTAATGAATGGAATTATGAAAAGATCAGGTATGTTTTTGTATGACTTAAAAAAAAAAAGTAACTGCAACATAATAATGCTGATTTAAAAAAACATATGAGCATAACAACTTTAAGCCAAAAGATAATAATATTTAACCTGACAACAGTTAACAGTTGTCAGGGACAGAGATGCTTTTATCTGTTATGCAACATTGTCATAATTCAAGAGTCTGAGAAACACTGTGAAATTACATTAAATACACTGATATTTGGGGCTGCTATAATGAGGCCCACTGAAGAGTGATTTTGTCATGACCATTCAAATGCAGTAATACCCCTTTCCTCTTTAAAAATTAGCATCAAAAAACCTTTTCCTTGTATAAAGGAAGATGTACATGAAGCAGTACGTGAGTTGAGAAACCAAAAATCGCAGCTTTGTATACAATTCTACATTCAAGCCGGAAAAAAAACTTAATTTCCAAAAAGATTTTAAAATGTTGAAGCATGAATTTTTCTTACTAGTTTTAAATCATCTTTCAAACTAGAAGAGATCTTTTATTCTCTGATCTCAAGTCCTTCCCTTTAGATCTATATTGTTGTTTTATTTATTGATTTATTTTTTTTTCTGGTTCCTTCACTCCTCTTCCTAAACCATGGTATAAATAGGACTTCAAAATAAGAAATGGAAAAGGGTAAATTAGGGCCCATGTTTAGACTTACGATCCCCACTATTAATCATTCTCTAATTTTGTGGAGTCCATCTGAAAATAAATGCTCCAGGGAAACGTTGCTAAGATTTTTTTCCCACAGCAAAAGACTACAACAAACAAATAAACGAAAAACTCACGAGTCAATCTGCATAGAGTGCTTTGGATATAAAAAAAAAATAAATCACTATGCTGAGCTTTTCTCTCTCTCTCTCTCTCTCTCTCTTTTTTTTTTTTTTTTAGAGACAAAGTCTTACTTTATTGCCCTCCGTAGAGTGCCGTGTAGTCACAACTCATAGCAACCTCCAACTCCTGGGCTTAGGCAATTCTCTTGCCTCAGCCTCCCTAGTAGCTGGGACTATAGGTGCTGCCACAATGCCCGGCTATTTTTGTTGTTATTGCTGCAGTTTGGCTGGGGCTGGGTTCGAACCCACCACCCTTGGTATATGGGGCCAGCACCCTATCCACTGAGCCACAGGCACCGCCCATGAGCTTTACTTCCTTCCTTAAAATGTCCCATATTTTACATAACATCGAACTTGAGAGAAATGACAAAAATCTCTCACCTCCCTGATTCTCAGACAAACTCTTGAAATTGATCTTTAAAGGAAATTAGAAAGTTGAAGGGAACATATTTAACTGGAAATTTGAACTAATCACATTAATTTCTATTTCCACTATAACACCCTAACTCACAGTATGAACTTTAAATCCTGTTTTTGCTGAGTTGAGCATTCTGGGGAGAGACTGAACACTGATAGAGCACGCACGTGTACACACACACACACCATACAGTACCATTATTTCTAGCTCACTTATTCTTTATTTTCTTGCCAAGCTTTGGACATTTTACTACTTCTATTATTGTTAATTACTAATGTCATTAGCTGGCTTAAACTGAAGTTACCCAAAAGGACTGCTTAAAAAAAATGTCTAAAAGCTAACATTATTCCAATTTATCTTTTTAGCCTCTTGGATTATTCTTCCTGAACAAAAAACATATTCTTCTTTTACTCCCATTATGATGCTAATTGCAACCTTCAGTAATCTATTTTTTGTGACACAATCAATGAGTGATATTGTTACAAGGTGTCAAAGGAGTCATTTAGATGACTCATCTGCCCCATGAAAGAGATTTTTCTCTTCTACAACATTTCAGACAATTGTTTCTTCCAGATCATAAGTAGTTTAAATTCCTTAGCCTTGTACGAGAACCTCCAATAACAGGTGCCAATGAACGTTCTCAGTCTCATCTCTGAAAAAAAATCCCCAAACTTCAATTATGGTCTAGCCAGACTTGCCTGCAGGGCCTCTAGACAAGCTCTCAGCTCCTCTGGCCATATGATCCCCTTTAACTGAATTGCTTTCAGCCTTCAACTCTACCTGGTAACATTACATATATTCTTTAAAGCTCAATTCAAATGCTATTTCTTTCAAGAAGCCTCATCTAATACTCCCCCAGCTCCCAAACAGGAAATTTCCTTCTGCATCTGATGCTCTCAGCCCATTTGCAATATGGACCTGTTTTGTGCATTGGCATATTACACCTTTAGCCTCAGAGTCTGTGTGTATTATTTATTCTACTAGTTGACTTATAGTCTTCAGAGGGCAGGGATGCTACTGCTGCAACGCCTGCATGCTGCAAAGTCTTTTGCAAAAACCAGGTTTGAGAGTCAATGGCCATCTGAAGTTGAGAAAACAGACAAGGACAGGAGGAAAGAGACAGTGACCAAGGTGCCCCTGTGGAACTCAGGAGGACTCTGTATATTTCTGGAAAAGTGAGATGCTACCTTAATATTAGCCGGTAAGAGAAGATCCGATGGTTAGAGAAAGCTTGTTCCATGCTGGCCTAGTAGAAATTGTTTCTAAACAGAAAAAAAGGCTTTATCTTAAACGCTCTGCGCGCCTCAATTCCATGCCATTTTCCCAAGAAGTAGACCAGCACGTGTCCTTTCAACCCTTTAGCAGCCCTGTGCTGGGTCCTGACCTCACCAACAGGCGTGACAGAGATAATCAACTATGGTCCTAAGTGTCACTGAACTCTGCTGGAAAGCTTAGTATTAGGTTAATATTATTAGTATTGGGTTAAACTTACTCCAGTATGAAGAGTTTTATACAACGGTCCTACCACTTGCTAAACTGACTCTCTACCCCTCTGCCTTTCTTGTCCACCAGAGAAAGGCCTGAAATTTTAAGAATATGGAAACCTGCTTCCAAGACTAAGAAAAAACCTGACAGATCATTCATGCTATATCCTCATAACAACTGAAAACTGGTCCCAAGAACTTATTCTCAAATCACTTTTTGACTGCAGACCATTTCATGCAGTATCAAATACTAAGGGGTGGCCCCTCCCACATTGTCACCTGGTGGAAATATATCTTTGCTATGCCAAGGAAATGAAATGGAATTTCTTTTTTGATTTTTAATGGAAAAGTCAACTTTATATCATGTTTTCTATACCCTTTGATAAATGTTTTTGGTCAATCCAAACTCACTGAAAGTACACTGCTGGTCCAGTGTGCAAAAGGTAATGCTTTGAAAAATACTAGATTAAAGAATGTTAATTGCACTAACCCACTAGTGGGAAGCTGGATTAGATCCACCCCACGTCCAAATCTAGAACCATCAGACTATAAGACAATACAAACCAGCAGACTACTCTGCTGCGCATGCAGTTCAGTGAGCACAGAATCGGCCAGCATCCCATACAGCCATCCTTCATCACTGCCAAGGCCGCCCTCGGCTCTCTCCATCCCAAATCACTATAACAAAGAACGTGGGGAACGCCATGGACAAACATTAGCAATGGACACTTTGGCACATATGATAAAAACATGACACGGACACCCTTGTTTTGAACCAGTGCTGACCTATTTGCTGTATTAGAAGATTTCCTGTCAAAACAATTCTTTGGTGTTATGTAAACAGTCAAAATGTTCTATTAGGAGTTTGTGCAATCATTTGAATCAGCGTAAAGATGAGACATGTGCAAAAGGGGAGTTACCCAAAACAGTCCCAGACTCTTTCCCGTATGCTGGTGACCTTCAAGTAGACTCACAGAAACTTCACAAACATACCTCAGGATGCAAGAAAATACAGTGTCTTTTACATTGGGGCTGACCTGTTGCAGAGAAAATCTACATCTCACGGCCACAGTCCCACTCTGGAGGGAGATGGTGGACCATGACTCAAGCCACCTACCCGACGCTGTTCCTTCTCTGCCCAGCTCCCCTTCACTCCACCCAGGTTCTCAGCACTCCCCCACCCAAGAGTATGGCAATGCTCCAAACCACATTCATCTAGGTGTGGCTGAAACGCTTCTCCCCTGACTTAAACTAAGCCAGTGTTGAAATTATTCAAATAACTTCACCAGGCATTTAAGGGCAAAACTACAAAAACATGGAAATAAGTACACCGTGTCCTTAGGACAAGTAAACAAATGACTGCCACCAACTCCACTGGGCTGATTCTCCTTGGGAGACCATAGATTCCTGGCCCTGATTTACATCCTGCCAGGTTTGGGTGTAACTCTGATATGTTACGTCCTCCAGCAGGGCTGCCACCATTGTCCAGGTCAGTGAGATTTCCTGGCCTCTCCGAACTCACTTCCAGTGTATTTCCTACATCCAGGCACCCACCATTATGGAGCTGAACTTAACCACCGGGGTGAAGGTGCTGTGCTGTCTTCCACAATTTCTCCCTGACTTGATCTGAGCTGCCTTTGAAGATGCCGTCCCTCATGTTTTGGGATATTTTATGGCTAATGGCACCAGGAAATCCTTCAAGCAAAAAAAGAAAAATAATTCACCCATTGCTCCAGACCAGCCTGCTTACTCTGTAAAGCTGCCTTTCATTCATCTAATGACTATGTAGTAAGTGCTTCCTATGTGCTGGGCATTCGTCCAGACTCTGGAGATAGAGGAAGTGAATTAAACAGACATCCCTCCCCTTATAAGGCTCACACTTAGGAAAAGAGGCAGCTGGTAGAAAGCATGTAAGTCTGTTCTGATGCCCTAGAGGACAAGAACCATAGGAAGGAAAAAGGGTAGAGACGCTTACTGGAGGCCCAGCACGACAATATGGGTGACGTCGAGACAGTCCTCACTGATAGGATCCTATTTGAGCACGGACTTCTAGTCCAAGACTAATGGAGGACAAGCTGTAATCCAACGTACCACTCTGAGATAATATGATACTGCCACAACGCTGGGGTCTGTCTACTGATTTTTGAATGGTTATGCATTTATCCTGGAATTATTAAAAGTTTTAGTAATCCCCAGGTCAACATAATGTGGTTAAAAGAATGACAGAGACTTAGTGAATCCCGTCACAATCGAAGTGAACCATCCTCATCCTGACTTCCTAATTCTTTAGGAAGAAAAACGCTGAATCACTTCCATTTACAGTCCTCACTCCCTTTCGGGTGGAGACACTAAATCCTGCAGTGGTCCAGCTTCCCAGAGGCTCTCCACCTACCTCCTATCCCACTGCCAATCCCTTGCTGTCAGAAAACACTCAGTTCCCAATTGTGGGCAGCGTCCAGACCGCCTGAGGTCAAATCCCAGCTCTCATCTCAGGCAATTCACTCAACCTAAACTTCACTTTATTCATCTGTACAGAGGAGATGGTAACAGAAGCGGCCACATAGCACTGCTGTGTGCATTATGCAAAAACACTCATACACAGATTCAACATAGAATCCAGGGCACAGTCAGTAGTAAATAAATCACACAGGACGGATTTTCTCTCTTTTTTGGAACTTAACACCAAACAGGCATAACATCCAAACAAATCCAACATGACAGTAATAGAAAGTTGTAGTAGAAGTTGTAGCTAATTTTCATCTAGTATTTCCTAGTGCCAGGAACCGATCTAAGCATTTTACAGTCAGCAATTCCTCACCTACAGCTAAATAGAGATAAGTAACAGATGTCATGTTTTCTACTTTCAATGTTGCTGAAATGATCCAATAGTTTCAACTTTTTCCTTAGGAAATGTGTTTCTATTCCTTCCTATCTAATTTTTGCTTAATTTTAGTTGTATGCCACATCATCTAATTGATTTCAATCATTTTTTAATAGTCATTTGGATAAGACCCCAGGTTTGTCTTCTTTGTCTCATTTCCGCAAAAGTCTGCCAAACAATCCCATCCCTCTCTTAGGAAGCCTCGCTCCCTCCTCTCTGTGACTACACTGGTCTCACCAGGAATTACCTTCACCGTACAGCTGGGAGAGAAGCCGCCACCCCAGCAGCACGTCTATAAACTCAATGCTAAAGTTTAGGATGTAGGTGTAACATTAAAAAACATTGCTCATTCAAACTGCTCAGGATGACTTGCTAAAGGTTGTGATAACTACTGCCAGCATTACTACGCATACCTCCAAAATGAATCCTAAAATATACTTTCACTGTTCGGGTGGTGCCTGTGTCTCAAAGGAGTAAGGCACTGGCCCCATATGCTGGAGGTGGTGGGTTCAAACCCAGCCCCAGCCAAAAAAAAAAAAAAAAAAAAAAATATATATATATATAATTTTGTGGGTGTGTGTGGGTGGTTATATAATTATGAAAATTTTTATATTTTAAGGTTTTTGTTAGTAATATTG
>CAUYPK010130100.1:0-31564 GCA_963574355.1 Loris lydekkerianus
CGGCGGATGGTGGGGGGGGGGGGCAGCTGGGCTGGGTTGGACTGTTGGGGTGGGGGGGGCGACCGATGGCTGGTGAGGACTGATGATGTGGAGGGGGAGACCTCAGGGATGGTGAGGACTGATGATGTGGAGGGGGGACCTCAGGGATGGTGAGGATTGATGATGTGGAGGGGGAGACCTCAGGGATGGTGAGCACTGATGATGTGGAGGAGGGGACCTTGGCTGGTGAGGACCGATGGCATGGAGGAAGGAAGCTCAGGGATGGTGAGGACTGATGATGTGGAGGGGGGAACCTCAGGGATGGTGAGGACTGATGATGTAGAGGAGGGGACCTTGGCTGGTGAGGACCGATGGCATGGAGGAGGGAACCTCAGGGATGATGAGGACTGATGATATGGAGGGGGAGACCTCAGGGATGGTGAGGACCTATGGTGTGGAAGGGGGGACCTCAGGGATGGTGAGGACTGATGGTGTGGAGGAGGGGACCTTGGCTGGTGAGGACTGATGGTATGGAGGAGGGGACCTTGGCTGGTGAGGACTGATGGTGTGGAGGAGGGGAACTTGGCTGATGAGGACTGATGGCAGGGAGGAGGGGACCTCAGGGATGGTGAGGACTGATGGTGTGGAGGAGGGGACCTTGGCTGGTGAGGACTGATGGTGTGGAGGAGGGGACCTTGGGGATGGTGAGGACTGATGGTGTGGAGGAGGGGACCTTGGCTGGTGAGGACTGATGGTGTGGAGGAGGGGACCTCGGGGATGGTGAGGACTGAATAATGGGAGGACTTAGGGTGAATGTTCTGAGATGGCTTGAGAAGGGGAGCTCATGAAGAGCACCAGAATAGGCATTGTAGGCAGCGGGATGAAGGGGGAACAAAGCTGCTGATGGCCAAAATAACATTATTTTGCAAAACTCCCAGCATTTTGCTATTGGAAAATTAGTGTGGTATACTGGAGTACCAAAAAAGGGGTGGGAGGTTATATAACTATTAAAATATTAAAACTTATAAAAGATTCCCATAGGGGTTCTAGAATGTTGAGGTATGCATCAGCTAACAGTGTGCACCATCACTTACAAGCTACATGTAGGCCCAGGGACCCATGGTGATTAAGTTTAAGTACATCCTTCCTCACTCTCAAACATGTCAGCTTTGGGGGCTCCAGCCTGTTACATGCTTAGAAACGATCCCAACTTTCTCCTCAGAGTTGTGTACACGTTACAGGGGTCCGAGGCACTCAGTGTAAAGTGCTATTCTCCTGGTATTTATTTTGACGATTTGGACACTTAATCTGTACCTTCCTAATTTTTATTGGAAAGTAGAGTTGCTAGCTAAAAAAGTTAACTCAGCAGAAGGGACTTTTTGTTGTTGTTGTTCTGAGGCAGAGTCTCACTATGTCGTCGTTGGTAGCATCACAACTCACATCCACCTCAAACTCTTGGGCTTAAGCGATTGTCTTGTCTCAGCCTCCCAAGTAGCTGGGACTACAGACGCCCACCATAACCTCCCCGCCCCACCCCCCACTATGTTTTTGTTGTTGTTGTAGTTGTCATTGTTGTTTGGCAGGCCCAGGCCGGGTTTGAACCCACCAGCCCGGGTGTATGTGGCCAGCACCCTAGCTGCTGAGCTACAGGTGCTGAGCCCAGAAAGGAAATATTATCTTAGTAGAGAACTATTTGTATTTACCTCTCATCCCAGTACCGTGGTAGAAAGCCTGTTCTTCACTAGAATCGAGGCCATTCCTGAGCACATGCGTTCATTTTCAGAAAGAAATAAAGAAGTAATTTGTGCCACCTGTGTCTTGACAACAGCCTCAACCATTCTTATTTTTCCTTCCTTTTCTCACTCCTGTTTTTTATTTATGTGAGCCCTCAAATTAGCCCTCAAATTCAATTAATGTGAAACAACTGGAGAAAATCCTTTCCATCTTTCATTCATGCAGATGTCATTTTCATTCACATGAAAGAGTGTCTAAATGTCAGTCGGTGCCTAGTAATACACTCCTGCGTGAAACGGGCCTATTCCAAGCCTCAGGGCACCTCCTGAGTACTTACACTGGTCAGACTTTCAGGACCACAAACAAGATTAATACGTAGACAGAAAACCCTCAGCGTCAAATCTCTCCTCTCTGTCTCCTTCTCCCCTCTCTCCCTCCCCCCCTTGTCCCCTCGGAATGAAGGTGGTGAGCTTTCTATCCCTAGTGGCAAGACGGATTCAGGCAATTGTTCCCTTCCTTGTAGGCTGTCACAGGAGCTTTCTTTTTCCTCCCAATCCATCAAACTCATTCTTGGCCTAGAACTTTAAAAAACACAAATCTGATCTAACCCTCCTTGGCTTTCTCTAATCAAAACCTCCTCACAGTGTCAACTTCTTTTAGTGCGTCATCACAGAGGCCTTTCCTAACCCAAATCCCAGCCCCACCTGCTTACGCTGTTCAGCTGGTCTCTCTGCCTCCTTGGCTCTACCACGAATGATTTGAAGCTTCATCTCCACCAAAACCATTTCTTCACCCGCTCCTGCTGTATTCCTTCCTATGAGGCGTATTTTATAACACTCACCGCACTGTGTTGCACCTGCTTGTTTTACCTTTCTACACCCCCTGCCAGACCCAAAGCAGCAGAAACGGAAGGCACACGTGTTCTTCTTTTAGTCCACCGTGCTTTTTGCACAATCTCTGACTCATGGTAATCATCAATAAATGTTAGAACTTAGTTTGAAGAAATAGTGCCTGAAGTCAGAAAACCCACAATTGTGTAGTGTAGTACACAGCACCTGCTCATGTTGGGTAGAGTGTATTAAGTCGAACTAAAATTGAGAGTTTCTTGAAATTATAATCAAACATGTGCCTCTTCTATATCATTAAGCTCCTTCCCTGCACTGGCATTTTATTGGGTACGTAATTTTTTTATGTGCTTGAATAAATATACGGAAGGACCCCCACCTCCCATTCTTACACAACCCCTTCCCGCTCTAAATCCCTTGAAAAATACAACAGCTCCTGGCCATCAGTCAGGAGAGAGATGCTACAGGTATAAAAATGCCATGAACAGAGAAAGCGGATATAAGCCCCATCAAAAGTCGTAAAGGTACATTCTTTTAAATGGAGACATTTTCTAACATATGGAATTTTATTCCAAGGTGATTAGCCACACAGCTAATTTCAAGAAGCAGCTTTGAAGCAATTTTAATTTTCACAAAAAAATCAGATAAATTTAAAACTTTATTTATGGTCTTTGTTTTTGTTGAGACAAAATAGTTCTACCCTGTTCCCTGAGCAGAGTACAGTGACGTCATAGCTTACTGCTACCGTAGACTCAGGCTGTGGGCATCCTGCTGCCTCAGCCTCCAGAGCCACTGGGATTACAGACGCTCGTCACTGTGCCAGCTGGGTTTTTCAATTTTTTTCATGAATTGGGGTCTCACTCTCACTCAGACAAGTCTCGAACTCCTGAGCTCAGGCAATCCTCCTGCCTCAGCTTCCCACAGTGCTGGGATTATAGGAGTGAGCCACTCTCCTGGCATATTTATTTATTTTTGATAGAAAAAAATTTCTTCTCAAGTAGGCATGAGTCTGTAAGTAGAATTCTCTATTCATTTGTATCTATCTTATTTTTACACTGGTTACTATACCCAGCTATGCCATGGTTTCTCATGGAACCTAAAACATTCTTGGTCATCTACTAACTTTTAAATAAAATGCATTTAAACCAAGTTTTATCTGTTAAGAATTTATCATATGTTTGTTTGGTACAACCTTAATGTACGCCTAATTTGCAAATGATGGGTTGATTTTGTTCTTGTTTGAAGGGGTCAATTTTAATTTTAAACCAATGTCTTTTTAAAGCGTTGCTTTTATATATATTGAGACAATAGTCCTCTTTGAATTCTTTGAGATAATGAATGCTGGAATGAGTTCTTAATCTGAAGAGTGAATGTTGTGATTACAGGGCCCAGGCAAAGCATAGAGTCAGTCTGGCCTAAGCAGTTTCCCCCAACACTACAAGTCCTTAAAATTAATAAGTGAGTGATTCTTAGTCTATTGGATTACTTGTTTTCTTAAGTTAACTAATGGGCACTTAACCTTGTAAAAGTAAGATTTTAAAAATTCACATGTGGAAAAAAATAAAACTGCCATTTCTTGATTTGAGAAGTAATGAACTCTTTTCACTTTTTAGTAATTATTACCTTTGTAAATTGCTGATTTTTGAGGCTTACTAGGACTTTGACTTAAGTTTCTATATGTTTCATAAGCCTGAAAGCATTTCCGTGTTATAGATCATTCTCAATGAATGTACTAAGAAAAGTATAAAGGATTTAATGGAAGATCTTGCTCCCTTTCTCTTGATTGCCTCATGGGTCTTTTTTTTTTTTTTTTAAAAAAAAAGACAGAGCCTTACCCTATCACCCTCAGTATAGTGCTATGGCGTCACAGCTCACAGCAACTTCCAACTCCTGGGCTCAGGTGATTCTCTTGCCTCAGCCTTCCAAGTAGCTGGGACTACAGGCACCCGCCTCAATGCACGGATATTTTTTGTTGCAGTTTGACCAGGGCCTAATTCGAACCCGTCACCCTCAGTATCCCAACCCCCCACTGAGCCACAGGTGCCACCCAGCTGTTAGACAACATAATTTTAAAGTGACTGTTGCCCTCTGGATACTGAACACTCAACATTTATTGCTTAAGAGTTCTAATGTGCTTGGCACAGACAAAAATGTGCTTTGCAAAGACAAAAATCTGAATTCTTCTTTTAAAACCTAGATAAGTAGCACTCTAAAATTAAGTTGTGATCATTTATGTGGAAGAAACATATCAATGTTTTATTTCTCCATAGTACTGTTAAACTTTAGTAAAAATTTTCCCAAATTTTAACCTCTAAGTAGTCTTTTCTGTCAGAAACAAAAGTCTTTTCAGATCTATAATCCATTTGTTTGATGATAGGAAGATCTTGACAGTAGAGGAAGACATCATTAAGTTTATATAATTAGTAAAAAGGAAGACTTAAACAGGTATTTTTAGGAATAATTATTTTTACAGGAATGTTTCCATTAGTCCTTTTTCTTTCTTTCTTTTTTTAATGAGATAGGGTGTTGCTCTGTCACCCAGGCTGGAGTGCTGTGGCTGGATCATAGCTCTCCACAGCTTTGAACTCCTGAGCTCAAGCAATCCTCCTGCCTTAGCCTCCCAAGTAGGTGGACTATAGGCATACACCACTGTGCTTAGCCTTAGCCAATTTTTAAATTTTTTGTAGAGATGGGGTGTTACCATGTTACTCAGCCTGGTCTTGAATTCCTGGCCTCAGGTCATCCTTTCACCTTGGCTTTCCAAAGTGCTGGGATTATACACATAAGCCACCATGTCTGGCCAAGCCTTTTTTTTTTTTTTTTTTTTTTTTTTGAAACAGCTAAATTAGTAACTAGTATCTGGTTTCCTTCTCTAAGAAATAATTCTCAT
Organism: Loris lydekkerianus; assembly: GCA_963574355.1. NCBI lineage: Eukaryota > Metazoa > Chordata > Mammalia > Primates > Lorisidae > Loris > Loris lydekkerianus. The sequence goes on from CAUYPK010130100.1 coordinate 5,449, forward strand.
TGTCTTAATTTCAGATTTCAGAAATTGCAAAGTCAACCGCAGAGGCCATACAAGCAAACCAAATAAAAAATAGACTATTATGAGATTAAAAGGGAATGATGGGATCTGGGGCAAAGAATTTATGTGACTCATTTAAATATATGTAAATTTCGGCAGCACCTATTGCTCAATGGGCAGGGCGCTGGCCCCATATACTGAGGGTGGTGGGTTCAAACCCTGCCCTGAGCAAACTACAACAAAAAAATAGCTGGGCGTTGTGGTGGGCACCTGTGGTCCCAACTACTCAGGAGGCTGAGGCAAGAGAATCACCTAAGCCCAAGAGCTGGAGGTTGCTATGAGCTGTGTGACGCCACAGCACTCTACGGAGTGCGATACCAAAAAATAAATAAATAAAATAAATAAATAAATACATTTAAATTTCTTTAAAGCATTGTGCTATCTAAACAAAAAACTTTGGCTTGGCACCTGTGGCTCAAGCGGCTAAAGCGCCAGCCACATACAACTGAGGTGGCAGGTTCGAATCTAGACCAGGCCTGTCAAACAACAGTGACGGCTGCAACCAAAAAATAGCCAGGCGTTGTGGCAGGCGCCTGTAGTCCCAGCTACTTGGGAGGCGGAGACAGGAGACTCGCTTGAGCTCAGGAGTTTGAGGTTGCTGTGAGCTGTGATGCCACAGCACTCTACCCAGGGAGACAGCTTGAGGCTCTGTCTCAAAAATAAATAAATAAATAAATAAACAAAAAACTTTGCCACTGTGACTTTGCAACTCCTATATTCATTCAACAATAACAAAATCTCTAATGTTGTTTGTGAATTATTTTAATTAATAAATACATATGTCAATGTGTTCATCTATCAGTGTCTTTATATAGACCACATAGTATTTTGATGAGTTTTTTTTTTTTTTTTTTTTAAAGAAAACCAAATGAGATTAAGAACTCAGCACTCTCACTCCATTCCTCAGTCTTTTCCTCGTGGCTAATTGTAGTCCTCCTGGTGATACTCAGGGGTAGGGTTAGGGTGGTAAGTGGGGTGAAGGTAGACATTGTGCATCTTCACAGTTGCCTTAAATCAGCTGTACCAAAATATGACTTAACATCGGGCATTACAGAATTTTGAGAAAACTCAGATTTTCCAGCTTCATTAAAATTTTATCACCTTTCACTGGGTTCACAAAAGCGAAAAGTGAAAGCCGTGTATCTCTTCCTGTCACTGTGCTAATCACTTACATATTCTACGTTTACAGCCTGAGGAAGAACTTGATCCTGACGAGAGGGACAACTTCCTCCAACAGCTTTATAAGTTTATGGAAGACAGAGGTATTTTCATGCCCATTATTTGAAAGTAGTCATGCAGTCATTTCTTTTAAAGTTTACATTCTAACTATATACGTTGTTTTTGTTAATATCATGGTCTATCAATTTATATTTTAAAGTAAAGTCTAAGAATCAGTTACACTTGATGATAGTTAAAATATTTAGAATAAAAAGAAAAAATTGATGTCTATTTTGAATAGAAATAATCCACATGCTATTGATTACTAAGGCTATATTGTGACAAGTAGTCTAGCCCAGTCCTTGGTCTTAACATATTAAACATAATAGGTCAGTCCCTATCTGAAATGGTATAGATAGAAGAAATAGAACCATTATAAATCATTGTGCTGCTTGACACTCATTAGTCCTAGAAAATCCTGGGATAAATTGATCCTAGACGTTCTTTGGCCTTCAGAAGTCATCCTTCCAATTACTGCTAGCAGTCTGAACACTTGTGTTAAAGCAATGAAAATAGAACCATGGCCTAAAACTTCCCGCTTCCATTGTGTCAGTTCATACTTAAGCTTCTTGAACCAGCAACACTGTTGGCCGTACATTGCAGTCCCAAGGTTTGATTTAACTTTACCCAACTCATTGGCAGTGGTGACTTTATCATAGCAGTGCAACTCCTAGAATCTAAAGACCTCCACTCCACAAAACTGTATAAGAACATAGAGAACACTGCGTTGTCTTACATAACTTAGATTCTTTAAATACGGTATGTGCCTCTAATGAGATACGCAAAATTAGAAATCGGTAGGTTTGTTTTCAGATTAGTATTTTTCATTTGAATAAACATCGTACTGTGCTTTTATGTTAAAAAGGTACTCCAATCAACAAACCACCTGTTTTGGGCTATAAAGATCTCAATCTCTTCAAACTCTACAGACTGGTTTATCATCAGGGTGGATGTGACAATGTAAGTGTGACATTGCCCTTTGAAGTAGGTAGTGATGTGAGGATGAAAAGTTAAATCATCTAATATTGCATTATTATATACACTTTAGGTGGTTAACACATTTTCTTAATGAAAGTAGAGTATTAGTGTAAAATTACTTCCCTTTGTGAACGTTAACACAAAACTTGCTTTTCCAGATTGATAGTGGAGCCGTATGGAAGCAAATTTATATGGACCTTGGCATTCCTATTTTGAATTCAGCTGCTTCCTACAATGTAAAAACTGCTTATAGAAAGTAAGTAGTATAGTTTATTCATCTAGGAATACACATTTACAGGGAATAGTTTCTATTTAATTTGTTAAACAGTTAAATAGGACTGCATCAATCAAGGAATATTACAGTCAGAGAAAGTGTATAAAATGTTTAGGTTAATAGTACTTGTGATCAAAACTTATTTCAGCACGTCAAAACTGCTTTACTTCATTTCTCACAGTATCCCGATTTCCTTTCCAAAATCAGGATGCAAGGTATCTAGACTGTATTACAGAGCTGTACCTTTTGAGGTGAACAACTTTGTATCAGAACTATAATAGCTATATTCAGTTATCACAACTTCAGATTTCTCAGGAAGGCATTTTATTTCACGATGACTATTTTTGTTGATAATCCTCTCTAAAACATCAAGAGACTTCCAGACCAGTCTGAGCAACATAGCGAGGCCCCATCTCTATTAAAACACAGGAAAATGAGCCACGTGGTATGTGTATGGTATGTGCCTGTAGGCTCAGCATCTCTGGAGACTGAGGGAGGGGTTCACTTGAATCCAGGAGTATGAAGTTCCAGTGTGCTGTGATGATGCCACTGCCACATCTAGCCCCAGCAACAGAACAGACTCTTTCCCCATCCCCCCAAAAAGAAAGAATACCTTTTTATTTTATTTTATTTTATTTTTAGAGACAGTCTCACTTTGTCACCTTCGGTAAAGTGCCTTGGCGTCACAGCTCACAGCAACCTCCAACTCCTGGGCTTAGGTGATTCTCTTGCCTCAGCCTCCCGAGTAGCTGGGACTACAGGTGCCCGCCACAACTCCCGGCTATTTTTGGTTGCAGTTTGGCCGGGGCTGGCACCCTACTCACTGAGCCACAGGCACGGCCCAGAAAACCTTTTTTAAAAAGTAACTTGATTTTCTAAAAAATGTGTTTAATAACGTAAGATTCAAGATAAGTGCAAAGACTAAGATTTCTTAAATGAAATATTTGTTTAGGTATCTCTATGGTTTTGAAGAGTACTGCCGTTCTGCAAATATTCAATTCAGAACAATTCACCACCATGAGCCAAAAGTAAAAGAGGAAATAAAAGACTTAGAAGAACCAATGGAAGAGGCCCTAAAAGCAGAACAAGAAATGCCTTTAATAGAAGTGAAGAGTGAACCTGAGGAAAATATCGATTCAAACAGTGAAAGTGAAAGAGAAGAGATAGAATCTAAATCTCCAAGGGTGAGTTCTTAGTGCCAGTTTTACCTGGTTTATTTTAAGCATTATTTGTTTAGATTTATTTATATTTCAGATTGGCATCAAGGTACATGCAAGTACGTACATTGCTTGTGTTTGTAAGGTAAAGTCACAGATGTAGTTGTGCCCTTCACCCAGGAAGGACTGTCAGTTGTAAGTTTTACAAGTAATTCTTCTGTTAATGTAGGATTTTCCATGCTCCCTTGGAGCACCTTCTGGACAGCCCTAACCAGTACTGCCCTTAAGAGTTCAGGTTTATATTAGCATTTGTTCAAGGTGTGGGGGTGGCAGAACCCCACCTATATCCTTAGGGTCCTGGCTTGGTAAGAGAATTAAACGTGAAATAGATCAATAGAAAAGCATACAGTTCCGTGTATAGATGTTTTGGGTGGCATGGAAGCCTTCACAGGGAAATGAAGGCCTTGTGGAACACGGTCACTCATTGATATACTGAATTGGACTATTTAAAATTTTTTATTACAGACACTTTCAGATATATATGAAAGTACTCTAGTAAACTTAGTTTATTTTCCAGTATTTAATTGTACTTCAGGTAGACTAGCTAGCTACTTGAAAAAAATAAAAAATTCTGAACATGAGTTCTTCTGCTTAGAACCTTTCCCCTGTTTCTTGGTTGTGTGTGATCGGGTCATTCTAGTGCAAAACCGGTGTCGTGCTTCCTTGAGTCACGTCTTGTAGAATGTCACCTCACTGAAGCCCGTCCTGCTCACCCTTTGTAAGACTGCAATCTGCCTTCTCTCTCTGGCACTTTCGGTCCCTGTGATGCTGCTCTCTGTCTGTAATTCTTTGCTGTCTGTTTTGTCTCACGTACCGTGAAGGTTGGGATCCGTGTTTATGTTGTTCACCGGCAGCTAACAGGCAGTTAGGATAGCACGTGGCCTGTAGCGAAGGTTATCAGTAGGTGTTAGGTGAGGGACTCTCCTCTTGCTGGTATCTGTGCCCTCAGCCCAGGTGGTGTCCTGTCTTTCTCTGTAACTTCATGACACACTTTATAGCTCTAGCCATGTGTACACTTGTTCTGTCTTCTGAATCTTTTCTTCCTCTCTGTTAGGGAATCGTTATCTACCATTCTGCTCCGTGTCCAGGGATGTCTGGTGTCTACATAGTGGGATTTATCAAATTCTAGAAGGAGAAAGGAATTTATTACACTATCAAAGAAATTTAATTACTATTGTATGTCTTATCTTTTAGTGAAATCATATTTAATGAAAGAGAAGGTAAAACTACTTTCTATTTTAGTTGTTCAGAAACCATTTTCTTAAAACCACTCTAAATAGTATCTGATAAATGGAATCTTCTAGTGAATTTCTTGAAATACCCCAATTGTTTTTTTCATTTCTTCCATTAATTTTATTTTTAAAATTGTGGTAAAATATACAGAACATAAAATTTATTAGTCTTAACTTTTAACTTTTTTTTTTCCTTAGAGACAGGGTCATACTCTGACTCGGGCTGGAGTGCAGTGGTGGGGTCAAAGCCCTCTGCAGCTGCAAATTCCTAGGCTCAAGTGATCTTCCCACCTTGGCCGTTTGAGTAGCTGGGACTGCAGGTGTGTTCCACCATGCCCAGCTAAAAACATTTTTTTTTTTTTTTTTTTTTTTTGAGATGGGGTCTCGCTGTGTTGCCCAGGCTAGTCTCAAACTCCTGACCTCAAGCAATCCTCCTGCCTCCCTAAGTGCTGGGCTTACAGGCATGAGCCAGCACACCAGGCCTCTGTCTTAACTAATTTCAATTAGACAGCTCATTGGCATTAAGTCTATTCACATTGTCACGTAACTGTTACCACCATCCAGCTCCAGAATTTTTTTGCCATTCAATCTGAATTTCTGTAGCTATTAAATAATAATTCCCCATTCTCCCTCTTCTAACCCCTGGCAACCACCATTCTGTTTTCTGTCTGTCTGAACTTGGTACTCTAGATCCTCATCTAAGTGGAATCAGACAGTATCTGTCCTCTGAGAGCAGCTTATTTCACAAGCATAGTCCTCAAGGTTCACCAGTGGTGTAGCACATGTCAGAATTTCCTTCCTTTGTAAAGGTGAACAGTACCCCTTTGTACGTATTGTGGACATATTTCTTGTTATTATCTGAAGATCTCTTGTCCTACGTGAAATAACTGTAGTGTACTGTATATAATATGGATAAATTTACCTTCCCCAAGATTTTTTCCAATTTTCACTGTTGTAAAAAGAGCTACAATACATACACGTGTAAAAATACCCTCTTATCTAAGTATATGTAGGATGCCAGAAAAATGTGTACCCATTTTAAGAAAGGAAAAAACTATTAAAATTGTAATGCTCAACATACACTGATAACAAAAGGTGACTACTAGTCGCGTTTGACTTCTGCTATTACAAGAAGTGCTCACAGTGGTCCCCATCAGCGTCCAGACACTTCTGATCATGGTGGACTGCTACTTGAGCACCGCTGACCAAAGTGTGTGCTGGTATCACTGCACGTGCTATTTTGGTTTCTTCCCAAGGTACTGGCAGGGCAGCCACTTTTCTAGGGCACCCTGCGTCCTATAAGGTCCCCATAGATAGAAGTCAGGGGGTGTTAAGTCAGGAGATATGGGGGAAGCTCAACCACACGTCTTCCTCCCATCCATTGTCCTGGGAAATTCTCATCGAGGCGGCTCTTGCGTCTGGGTGCCTATAATGATTTTGGAGTAAAAACTGTCCATTTCACTTTTTCCAGAATGTGTCATACGCTTGATCTGCTGACTCCTGTCCCACGTGCACACTGCCTGGTAGACAGTGAGGGGGGAACTGTTCCAACACCACAGCACCAGCAGGACTGCTGCTGTGCAAGGCCTCCTGGACCTCCCCTGTGCACGTCACACACAGCACAGTGCGTCGCACTCTGGTCACGAGTGGGCAGCTGTGTGCGTGGGGGAGGTTCTGTCACATACTCAGGCCTCTCACCCCTCCTTTATCATCGTACTTCCACAACATTTCCAAATACCACTGCAAAATGGTCTTGCACTCCTCGAATGACAACTGCACTCCTGCCATTTTCTTTGACCGTCCTGCCTGTCATGTGGTGACACGGGCGTTCATCCGATTAACACCATTTTTTAAGTGAACGTCATACTACACAGTGCAACTATAATTCAATTCAACTTTAAAAAGTTATACATAGATAACATCCCTTAAAATGTGTACATGTATTTTTGGCATCCCTGGCATAAGCCAGACTTCTAAAAATGGAATTGCAGACTTCAATTTTTATCAATAATGGTTATTTCCCTTCATTTACCTACAGAGATTTAAAGAGTACCTTCCCTGTGTGCTGGGTACCTTCTAGACATGAGCAATACCAAGGTTCTCTGTGATGGAGCTTGCATTCAGGAAAAATGGTTTCTTTTTATGCCTTTGAAGTGCACATAGTTACATATTGATTTACTGAGATATTAATTGTATGGTAGTGCTCCCTAAGCTTGCTGGCTCTTTTTTTTCCTCACTTTATTCTGGCTAGAAAGAGGACATGGGACAGGGTGAGAGGCTGAACCTGTAGGAGGCAGGGTAGAAGCTGCTGGAGGTGCAAGAAGTCACTGCTGGCCCAGGAAGTTCTGCAGATACTCATTCAAAAAAGTTTTAGAGACCACAGAGCTGTTAAAGATGGTATAATATAGGAGATGTATTTATCATTGTTAACTTTTATCCTTTTCATCTAGATAATTTATTTAAAATTACCTGCAACCAGTTACAGTGGTTCATGCCTGTAATCATAGCACTCTGGGAAGCTGAGGCAGGTGGATTGCTTGAGCTTAGGATTTGAAGACTAGCTTGAGCAAGAACAAGACCCCATCTTTACTAAAAATAGAAAAACTAGCCAGGTGTTGTGGTGGGCACTCGGAGTTTCAGCTTCTTGGGAGGCTGAGGCAGGAGAATCTCTTGAGCCCAAGAGTTTGAGGTTGCTATGAGCTATGATGATGCTCCAGCACTCTACCCAGGGCAACAAAAGAATAATAATAATATTTTTATTATAGTCAAGGGATATTAAAATTTAGATAAATTTTTCTTATGTAGTATATAACCAAAGATCATAGCAGGCCTGAACCTAATTAAGAAAGTTATATTGGCTATTCTTTTATTTTCAAAAGGAAAAGTACCTGTGAGTTGGTTTTCAGGGTCATGTCTCAAGACATATAGCAGACTAGTTGCTGCTGTGAAGGTTAAGGGAAAATTTTGGTAACTTTGTACTTTTCCCCCCTTATAGTAATAGCTCTTTTAAAGCTTTTATTCCCTCTACTAGGGACGAAGGAGAATTGTTCGAGATGCAAATTCTATTAAAAAGGAAATCGAAGAAGAGAAAATAGAAGATAAATTAAAAGATAATGATACAGAAAATAAGGAAGTAGATGATGACTATGAAACTGCAGAGAAAAACGAAAATGAGCTACTACTGGGGAAAAAAAATACACCAAAGCAAAAAGAGAAGAAAATCAAAAAGCAGGAGGATTCTGACAAAGACTCAGATGAAGAGGAAGAGAAAACCCAAGAGAGGTAGATTATCTTACATTTGTTCTCCAGAAGCACCTGTCTACCTGTCTGGGTACAGTAGCGCTTTGCTCCTGTTTAGAGATTCAGGTTTGAGGGAATGTTTTCCTCCTGGGACTTCCGTTCCTCTCGTCTAATGAAGGTGACACACATTGTGAAGATGATGTGTATCGCCTTTCGGAATTGGAGAATATACTGGTCGCACCATTTTAATAGCACTTGTGCCCTAAACAGTGGCCTCACAGAAGGCTGCGCCACCCAGTCAAAAGAAAGGTCCTGCAGTTGACCGCAGGAAAGGGAGCTGGAGAAAAATGGAGGAAGTGGACAAGAGGAAACAGCGACAGCAAACATTCCATTTAAAAAAAGGTACAATGTGGGAAGCTGACAGACACATGGTGCCCTGTGCTAGCAGGTGTTTCTGTGTGACAGCCACCTGGTGCACAGTGCTAGCAGGTGTTTCTGTGTGTTAGCTTCAAGATTGTTTTCTTTTTCAAGCTGTTGTATTAGAGTAAGTGGCATGCACCCCCTGATTATAGTTTGGAAAATACATTCTTAACCCACATCACACCAATAAATTTCAGCTTTTGAAATGTCCACCCTGTTTGCTGTTGAGTGAAAACTGTATTTTTTTCCCCATTTATTACACATATAGGGACTAAATTGACTTAAAAATAGCTAAACATTGGGCAGTCCAGCTAGATCAAGGCAGTGTCCAAAGATGTTATTTAGTTGACCATTACAATATGTGTTGTCAAATAAATTTACTAATTTTTAAAATGAATAACTATAACATAACACACTTGTAATATAAACTCTCCTCTATGGTAGTTATTTCTCAATTATTATATTATGTGATACTACGTTTTCTAGAAATTTGAGTTGTTATGCAAAATTTTAGAAAAGTAGCCTGCCATTGAGAGAATAAATACAGTAGAACCTCCACAGCTGATCACCTCCCTGCATTGACCACCTCCTTAAGTTAACCTGATTTCATAGACCGGACTTGCACCACCAGTGCATATCAGTACAGCAGACCTAGTTCCTTATGTTGACCAGTTTATTATAGTCCTTTGGGTGTCAACTGACAGAGGTTCTGCTGTATTTGGAAAAAAAGAAGAGTGGAAGAGGTAAATTGGATATGAATAGGTACGGGAGCTATCACAGTTACGTGTGAACTAGGTTATGTGAATAAAAGAAAGTTCTGTAATGACATATAATTAGGATTCGGAGGCAGGAGGTTCACTTGGGCCCAAGAGTTTGAGGTTGCTGTGAGCTATGACACCATGGCACTCTATCTAGGGTGACAAAATTAGACTCGGTCTCAAGAAAAAAGAAAAAGCAGGACTTAATTATAGGTTGAAGTTTTGTGAAAAGTAAGCATCGAAAAAATATATATAGGGCGGCACCCGTGGCCAGTAGGTAGGAGACCAGCCCTATATATCAAGGATGGAGGGTTCAAACCCAGCCCCGGCCAAATTGCAGCAACAACAAAAAAAATAGCCGGGCGTTGTGGCGGGCACCTGTAGTCCCAGCTACCCAGGAGGCTGAGGCAAGAGAATCACCTAAGCCCAGGAGTTGGAAACTCTGTCTCTACAAAAAGAAAAAATTAAAAAAAAAAAAAAAAGATATATCTGTCTCCTGGGTGGCAGCGTAAGACCCTGTCTCCAAAACAAAATTGTTTATTTATATATGTGATTAGTAAGGTAGATAGTCCTTGTTCATTATCTTGCCCACAATAAAAAAAGGAAAAACAATAATCTTGCTAGTTTTTTCTACATATACATGCATCTATGTATATAGATAACCTGTGGCTCACAGGACTTTATCATTGATACATAAATGACAAAGATTTTAGAAAAACTTTCACAGACATGAATATGAAGAACAATATTCTCTTTCATTAAATAAAAACTGAATTTACAGATACCATATTTTCATTCTAGACCAGGAATCATGGAAACAGGGGGAGGCTTTTTATCTATAGACATTTCTTCTTTAAGCAGTTTTTCTCGTGGTGTTTTTAAATTACCTCCTCAGTCTATATTATTGGAAAGTGTCCTCAAAGAGAAAACATTCCTACTGCAAGTGAGCTGTCAGAGCTGCTTCATGTCAGGTCCCTGGGGGCCGCCAACACAATGCCTTGCGTCTGTTAGAAAGCAGAGCACCTCCTCTTAAGCTTTTAAAACTACTGTGACGTTAGAATGATCTTTGAGGCAATTCTCTTGTGACTATTGAGGGGTTAATACAAAAATTTTTATTGTAAAAACATTAATCATATTGTTGAACATCCCTGTGTGACTCTCCTTTATACCTAACAAAGAAAAGCTGATGGGCAGCAGGTAAACAGATGGAAATCTGCACCAAACAGGCAAAGCTTTGTTCTCTTGGTGCTATCCTCCAGTGTCAACAAGTGACCTAATGTTCTAGTCTCTGTTGTTTCTTTGTTAGGGCCAGGAAAACCTCAAAAATGTAAACTAGTTTAAAAGACAGGGTTTTTGGCCAGGTGCTGTGGCTCAGAATTATAATCCTAGCACTCTGATAGGCTCAGGTGGGAGGATCACTTGAGTTCAGGAGTCTAAGACCCATGAAAGCAAGAGTGAGACCCTGTATCTACAAAAAAATAGAAAAATTAGCCAGACGTGGTGGGTATCTGTAGTCCCAGGTAGTCAGGAGGCTGCGACAAGAGGATCACTTGAGCCCAGAGGTGGAGGTTGCTGTGAGCTGTGATGACCCCACGGCACTACAACCAAGGCAGCCAAGTGAGGCCGTGTCTCTCCCCGCAAAAAAGACAGTCTAACTAAGATAGATAGCCCTTGTTCATTATCTCGCCCACTAAAAAAAAACTAGTTTTGCTAACAACTAATCTAAATTGAGCAGAATATAGTGGTAATATAGATTTAAGATCATTCAGTTGCAGGAAGTTCCAAAATATCCTTAGATCATTTTCACTGTGTATGAATGTGAATCCTAAGGACTTTTTCAGAACACAATTTTCTTATTTTGAAAATCTAGAGTGATTTCTTTGATTCCACTTCATCATTAACCGATCGTTAACGGTGATGATTGATTGGCCTTTAGGAAGTCTGGGTTAACTTTGAGCCCAGTGCACCTTTACACAGTAAATTCCTTAGTAAGTTGGCCACAAAAGGGCTTCTCCTCCTCCTCTTCCTCCTCCACTGACATGTCGTTAAGGTTATATTTAGGTTGTGAATATTCTGGTGACACCTTGGATTCTTCTAGCATATGTTGTGTTGTTTTCCATTAAGTTACTAGCAGCATTATCAATGTTATAACTTACTACAGGGAAGAAACTGAGAGCAAATTTGACTCCGAAGGGGAGGAAGATGAGGAGGACTTGGAACCCTGCCTAACAGGAACCAAAGTGAAAGTAAAATACGGACGTGGGAAAACGCAGAAAATTTATGAAGCTAGTATTAAAAGCACTGAAATTGATGATGGAGAAGTTTTGTACTTGGTACATTACTATGGATGGAATGTCAGGTAAGCACAAAAGTATTTTCTTAGTACCGAAATTTTTTTCAATGGCTGAAAAAGATCAATACAGTGAAGAACTAAAGCAAAGGATGGTCTGGGTTTACAAAGTACACCTTGATTCTGAATTTCCCAAGACTGTTTACTAGCTATGTCAGCAATTCCAGTCAGAAACCACCAGGATCCCACCCGTAGTTAGAAGACGAGCTTATCACTCATCTTCAAAAAGGGAGAGTACACAGCTTGGGGACCACAGGGCTCTCAGTGGCAAGGTGGTGGCGGGTGGCTGGATAAAAGCTCAGGGCGTCACCTTTGGGAGTAATGACAGCCCAGGGTTCTCTGGAAACATGCTGTAGACCGGGACAGGGGGCCAGGCCTGCTGCGTCCTGCTGGGCAGGTATTTGTTTATTTGTATCATTAATCAGAAATTAAGCCCTATATCAAGTATTTAATAATTCTAAGTTGGTTAATTAATAAAAGAGAAAAGAAAAATTTGAGCTTGTTGTAGGTGATTTTGGAGTGGGTTTAAGGAAGTGAGACTTTGCTCTGTGTCGGGTGCTGTCAGGATACTGGGGTCATGCTGTGACTGGTTTTCCTAGTAAATCTTGATCTAGAAAGAGGAAGGACTAGACCAAGGGCGACACTAATTGGCTAAAAAAAAAATCATCCATAGTAGGAAAATTAGGATGGTTGGTCATTTTTGTGGCTTGGTCAACATTCTTGTTTTTTTCTGTGTTCAGACATGATTAGGGAGTGTCCTTTTCGTTTTGTTTGTTTTGATTCATCATGATCATGGAGTAGATGTATTTGATGTTGCTGTTCTGTGAATTGTTCACATTGAACTAGACAGTGTGGTCTGGCTGTGAGTGACGACCAGCTCAGAGCAGCAGCAGCAGCAGCTGGTTCCTGATGGCTCCAGGCCAATCTCTGAGTATCTGGGGACACTTCTCTTTCTCTTGTAAATACTAAGTCCTTTGTATTTAGTATCTGGTCGCCAGACTCCTGCAGGGTTTCTGTGCATACTAGATATATACTCTGTCAAGAATCAATTCCCTTATCTGTAAACTGGGGAAAAGAAAGTCCTATTTTATACAGGTGTTGTAAAATGGAGTAGCCCCCCTTGTCTATGGGAAGCACATTCCGAGATCCCCAGCGGATGTCTAAAACTGCAGGTAGTGCCAAGTCCTGTATACAGTGTATCTTTCCTATTTGTAGCTATCTATGATAAATATAAATTAGGCAGTAAGGTATTAGCAACTAATAAGATAGAATAATATACTGTAATAAAGGTTATGTGAGTGAAGTCTTTCTTTTTCTCTCTTAAAATCTCTTAATATTTAAAAAAAAAGTCTCAGCATCTTTGAACTATGAGTAACAGAAACTCTACCACGGCGAAGTGGGGATTATTGTAATGACAGTATCTGTGTTAACACGTAAAGTGCTGAGGGCTCTGCCGGCACTTAGTAAGTGCTCCATGAACGTGAACTGTTCTCTTTACAAGGTATTGTTGGATTCAGGGGGAAAGAACTTTGTTCACCGACTTTGAACCAACTATATTCATAGCTGTAGCATGATGGCCTTCTTTTTCCTCAGATCCTATTCATTTCACAGCTATTCACTATCATGTATATCTCTGTTCTGTTTTCTAAAATTTCTCCTTCCATTCTGTTTCTTCCTCATCCTTTTAAAGTTTTACCTTATCACTCTTCTCAATAGTCAGTTAGTCATTTTATCTTCTGCTCAAGTTCTTTTTGTTTGTTTAGAGACAGGGTCTGCCTGATTTATATTTATCATAGATAGCTACAAATAGGAGAGATACACTGTATACAGGGCTTGGCACCAGGCTGGAGTGCCATGGCATCATCACAGCTCACAGCAACCTCTAGCTCCTGGGCTCAAGGGATCCTCCTGCCTCAGCCTCCTGAGTAGCTGAAACTCCAGGCTCACACCACCATGCGTGACTGAGTTTTCAATTTGTGTACAGAGATGGGGGTCTTGCTGTGTTGCTCACTCTGGCTGGTCTCAAACTCCTGGCCTCAAGCAATACTCCAGCCTCAGCCTCCTGGGCCCTCAGATTCTTCTTAACTGGTTATCTTCCTGATTTGTTACGTAACTGTTTACTCAAATGGTTCACAGTTTTCTTTTGTCCTTCCAGGCCCCTAAAAGCTGGTACAATTCTGTCCTACTCATTGAGATAGAGTAATATAATTCCTAGCAAATTGTTTTGGATTTCATCCGCAAGTGTGAGTCCTTGCAGATGAAATCCAATCCTTGGTCTCAAGTTGAGAAATCCTGGTGCCACCTTTGGTTGACATTATTAGTGCTGGAGGTGCCACCATGACATAATGCTGTGACAGGATTGTGTGGCCTGGACCCAGTGAACTCCCAATCAGGCCTGTGCTTCTTGGAATGCCCTGTGGAATTTTGGAATTGGATAGCCATCCTCTGTTAGCCTTGGATCATTCTCCTAACTTGCTCATGGCACTCACTGTGCCGCACTTGCTGTTCTCCTGGGTCCGCCTTTCACACTGACTGGGCGGCCTGAGCGCAGGGCCTTGCTTTCTCTGCTCCTCTCCACATGCTTTCTCATACAGAGTCCGGCCCTCAGTGAATGTTTACATCAGTGCTTGTCAACCTTTTTTATCTCATGGCACTCTTTAACCTATAGTTAAACTTCCGCAGCACACTTAAATCATGTTGATCCAAAAAAAAGAGGAAAAACTTTGCTTTGAAGTTCTTTGAAAAATATCGAATTCATGATCTTTAAAAATTTCCATGGCACACCTAAGATCCTCTCACAGCACACTAGTTGAAAATTGCTGGTCTAAATGAATGACTGTTTCTCAATAAGTAAAAACCTGGTACAATGCGCATTGCTAGTCCTATCTCAGAAGCTTGAAGATACTGGCTTAATCCAGTGGGAGATAGTTTTCCAACCATAACACAGACAGTCCCTAACTTAAAATAGTTGAACTTAACAAATTTTTGAGTGCAAAAGCAACACATATTCAGTAGAAAGTGCCCTTGGAAGTTCGACCTCTTCTCAGCTGGTGATGTGCAACATGATGTTCTCTTGTGTGGCAGGAAGCCACAGGTCCCAGTTAGTAGTGCAGTCCTGAGGGCAAACAGTTGTTACTGTACTCTAGGATGTCTTCAAAAAATTACACGAGATACTTAACACTTCATTATAAAATAGGCTTTGTGGCTGGACGCAGTGGCTTACCCTGTAATCCTAGCACTCTGGGAGGCCGAGGCAGAGGATCGCCTGTGCTCACAGATTCAAGACCAGCCTGAGCCAAAGCCAGACCTTGTCTCTAAAAATAGAGCCAGGCATTGTGGCAAGTGCCTATAGTCCCAGCTACTTGGGAGGCGGAGGCAGAAGAATCACTTGAGCCCAAGAGTTTGAGGTTGCTGTGAGCTGTGATGCCACAGCACTCTACTGGGGGCTACAAAATAAGACTTTGTCTCAAAAAAAAAAAAAAAAGCTTTTTTTAGATGATTTTTGCCCAGTTCTAGGCTAATGTAAGTGTGTGAGCATGTTTAAGAAAAGTTAGGCTAAGCTGTAACATTCAGTCAGTTAGATAATGCATTTTGACTTAGAATGTTTTCAATTTATGATAAGTTTATCGGTACATAAGCCCATCATAAATCGAGGAGCATTGTTTAGGTAGTTAATGGTACCAGGTCAGCTAAAACCTGTGTATTTTAGAACCATGCTTCTTCCTTTGCACACCTCCACAGTAACTGGTTTACAAAGTGATGGTGTGGTTTCCATATGCATGAGTTTTCATTAAAGTGGTACAGTCTAGCAGGGTGTCCAATCTGTAGCCCACAGGCCACGTGCAGATTATTTTAGGATTGTTTTGCTTATCTGTGGTGTCAGACATCTTGAAATGTATACACGGACCCTTTTTTTTGGCTCATCAGCTCTTACCAGTGTTTGTGTATTTAATGCGTGGCCCAAGACCACTCTTCTTCCAGTGTACAGCAGCAAAGAAAAAAATTTGGACACCCTGGAAGCAACGACTACCTATAGTTTTTTAAACTTAAATCTTCAGATTTTAGATTTTCATTGAGTTCTACAAAAACCAGTATATTTATATAATGTAAGAACTATTGTTGTTGTTTTTTTTCTATTTTTAGTAGAGGCAGGGTCTCACTCTTGCTCAGGCTGATCTTGAATTCATGAACTCAAGCAGTTATCCCATCTCGGCTTCCAAGAGTGCTGGGATTACAGGCATGAGCCACTGCTTCTGGCTAAGAACTATTATTTGGTTCTAGAAAGCTTAATTTCTTATATGTCCTGATTAATAACTTGGACTATATTGAAATTCAATAGTGATATCATTCTTTTGGGAAAAGATACAGAGGAAATGAAGTTTTTTCATCTTGAGCTAAACAGTATACTTAAAGGAGGTGAAATAAAAATATCTCTAAAAAATTTCAGAGTCTTAAAGATAAATGAGTTAAGAATTTTTTTTTTGAGACAGAGTCCCATGGCATCATAGCTCACAGCAACTCTTGGGCTCAAGAGATCCTCTGGTTTCAGCCTCCTGAGTAGCTGAGACTACAGGCACCCGCCACAAAGCCTGGCTATTTTTTTTTTTTTTTCCTATTTTTAGAAACATGGTCTTGCTCTTGCTCAGGCTGATCTTTACCCCCTGAGCTCAAGCGATCCACCTGCTTTGGCTTCCTAGAGTACTAGGATTACAGGTATGAGCCACCCTTCCCACCTAAAAAAATTTTTTTATTAGAAATACTAGAGACTAGTGAGTGTTCTGGGGAAGAAAAGAAAGTTGAAGTGGACTTGATAAAATAATTCTGGAACTGATCAGATTGTACTATTCATTTAATAGGATGGATTCTATTGCAGAATCTGTGTGTAAGCTCAGGTCTGTGGGAGTTGTGGGAAACAAAGCAGCTTTATGGTCTACCCAGACCTCCTCCAACCCTGCTGACTCCGTATGGCTGACTTGCCTTTCCTTTTGGTGGCAGCAAAGCACCCAGGACACTTGCCGGCCCAGGTTACCAGCAGCCCTGCCCTGTGCCTTTTCATATTTCTGCTGACACTAGAAAACGTTCGTTAGTCTGTCTCATTGTTTTTGTTCAGTAAATACATTTCTAATAGGGCACCATTGTGAAATTTTCATATATTCTTTATTTTAAGGTATGATGAATGGGTGAAGGCTGACAGGATAATTTGGCCTTTGGACAAAGGTGGACCAAAGAAAAAACAGAAGAAAAAAGCTAAAGTATGTTCATAGATTCATATCCTTTATAATAGGTATAGAAACTATTCAGAATGTGTTGTGTGTAAGACATGTTTTTTTAGAGCAGTTTCAAGTTCACAGCAAAATTGAGAGGAATTTTGCCTTTTCCAGACTATCATACCATTGGAATCATTCATGACATAGCCTTTTTAGTTTCAGCTTAGTTATATGCATTTAAAATATTGTTTTCAGTCTTATTTTCTCATTGGAATAATCATCTTGATTCTTAGGTGATAATTATTTTTCTGTCTTATAATTCAGGAGCTAAAAATGAAAACATTTAAAACACATTGCCAGCCCGCCCCCTAGCTAGCAAAGGTTTCAAACTCAAATGTCTGTAGAGATTTCCTAGGAAAAGGATAAGTGGGACTCACAGTCACAAACAGGCATCTAGAGAGGGTCTAGCACTCTGCCAGGGGGTGCTGACCCAGGGTTACCTGATTTTAGGACTTTTCAAGACCACTATATTTTTTAATATGTGATAATATGATTTTTAAATGCTGGAAGCAGATAGTAAAATTTTACAACGCATATCTGCTGGCCAGTTGTGCCCTCACCCACACCCTCAGTTGTTCACCTTTGCTGAAGAGACCTGCCTGGCGTTTTGTTCTTAGGTGGCAGGTGTCTTTCTTTTCCCTGAGGGACAGTCAGGAGCAAGGGGATTCTGAATAGCTGTATGGCTGTCTAATGCACTGACTCTGATCACGATGATAGACTTGTAGTGTTACAAATTATGGAATATCATGTTCATATAAATACAAAATATGCTTTAAAAATCCTGTTCTTAATTTTCCCATAAGCATAGATTAGGAGTTGGCGTAGAAAATATCTAAGTTTTTTGAGTTGTAATTTTCCCTGAAGAAGTGGAATGTTCATTTTTCCTAAGGCATTGGCCTGTCTCATACTTTCTCTTGTTGTTACCCAGAATAAAGAAGATAGTGAAAAGGACGAAAAGAGGGATGAGGAGAGGCAGAAGTCAAAGCGGGGACGACCTCCCTTAAAATCGACCCTTTCATCAAGCATGCCTTACGGTCTCTCCAAGACAGCGAGCAGTGAAGGGAAATCAGGTATCAGAGCGCTCACAGCAGGGTGCGGACAGCTCCCGGAACAGGGGGTGCTCAGTTCGAGAACTGTGGTCTTTATAAAGCCGATATAAGTAAACTTCCTTTGTGTGAGATGTTCAAAGTACAGGTTGAGTATCCTTTACCCAAAATATTAGGACCAGAAATGTTCAGGTTTCAGATGTTTCGTTGGAGTATTTGCATATCATGAGTTATCTTGGGGATAGGACCCAAGTCTAAATGTGAAATTAATTTGTTTCCTAATAACATTGTGCACATAGCCTGAAGATAGTTTTATACAATATTTCTAACAGTTTTGTACATGAAACAAAGTTTGTGCATTTTTAACCGCCAGCTGCTCACATGGATAGGCCGTGATGGTTTGGCTTTGCCATCATCCCCGACCTTTAATTTATATGCTACTGGTGAGCAGTCCTTTTTATACTTATTCACACATAAGTGCTTAACAGTAAAAAATACAACATACAATTAATACAGTGGAGAATAGTATGTGCAGGCTAGCTAAGGAGCATGGTCTCATCACCACAACACCTGCCTCAGCAGTTAAACAGCCGTGACAGCAGGATGCAGGCTTCTCGCCCCACTGCCACGCTGGGTATTGATTACAAGGTCACTGTAGACTGTACCTTGGAGACTCTAAGTTGATGGGTGTGCCAGTGTTTTGACCGCAACCCATCAGGTGAGGTCAGGTGTGGGATTTTCCACTTGTGGCATCAAAAAGTTTTGTATTTTGGAGCATTTCAGATTTCAGACTGAGGATCTGGCTTTTAATCACATCATTTAAACCACAAAACTTGATTTGCAGAGAATATTTATTTTGCTATCTAATTTTTATTTAAAATTTAGTGATGTTTTATTTTGATTTAGGAATACCTTTTCTTAAAAATATTTTAGAAATATTTTAATGGAGTGTGAATTGACCATCTTTGTATACTAGTGTGTGCTGTGCTTTCCTTGAAAACATGCATCAGTGTCTGCTGTGAATTCAGTGCTGCCTTTCAAGGATCTCAGCAAAGCTGAGAACATGTTCAAAGAGAGCACAAACTAATGTAGCCTGGCCATATTCTGTGATGCATATAAAAGAACAGGTTTTATTCTGCTTTTATTCTTTTCCCCCACTTTTCTACCTTTGTATGTTTTTAATGTATCTGAAGAAATGCTAAGTAATAAAAATGTTCCTCCCTAAGCTATTCTGAACAACAGGTTTCCCATTAGTCCGTGTGGCGCTTGTGTGCAGATTAACAAAGGGTGTCCTTCCTCAGTAGTGCCGTTGCTGAAAGGCTGTCACAGCATGTAAATAAAAGATGGCCACAAAGTTAGCGGGCCCCTGTTGGAAGGCATGCCCTGTGTAGTGCACAGCCCTCACAACTATACATAAAAGGGTTGGTTGACACATGGGGAAAATGTTATGATAAAAACCACAAAATAAAACTTAACATACCTCTTCATTTAAAAAAACACATTTATATTTGCTGGGGGAGGGGGTGTTGTTGTTTGTTTTTGTTTTTGTATGGCAAGCATGAAACAAAGTTTATTGAGGAAAAGAGAGGTAGGCTAACAGAGTAAGGAAGCTTACAAAGCAGGATGCATTCACTATAGGTAGGGAATGGGCTCCATTGCCAGGGCAAGGGGGCAAAGAGGCCTGTGTTTGCTGTTTTGAACTTCTTTAGGATAAGAGGACCATGTGGGTAGAACTGTTTATTTTATAGCTCCTATACAGTTATACAACCATGCTTTATTATTATTATTTTGCTTTTAAAGTATTCACTGACAGGTACTTTATTATTTTAAGTATGTATTATTTATTATTACAAAAATTACTTTTAAAATTCCCTCACAGGGATCTTTTACCAGAAGATGGCTTGCCTGGGATTTTCTTGTCTGTTAATAAGAATATTCTGGCTTGGTGCCTGTAGCTCAGCAGCTAGGGTGCCGGCGACATACACTGGAACTGGCAGGTCAAACCCAGCCTGGGCCTGCCAAACAATAATGACAACTATAACCAAAAAATAGCCAGGCGTTGTGGCAGGCACCTGTAGTCCTAACTACTAGGGAGGCTGAAGCAAGAGCATTGTTTAAGCCCAAGAGTTGGAGGTTGCTGTGAGCTGTGACGCCAGGGCACCACGGCGACATAGTGAGACTCTGTCTCAAAGAAAAAAAAAAAAAAAATGTTCAAAGTTTTGGGACTTTACGTTGCTTATTTTAAACATCTCTTCTTCCCAGAATTACTTTAAGTGGAATGTCATTTTTTTTAGGATACAGAATAGCAATCCCATGTGTCAGTCAGGACCTACTAGATCTTATCTCTTAACTTTGTATGTCAGTCCTGTACTAGTCCTTTGATTTTTCTAAGGTCTGTCGTAGCCTAAATATACTAATGAAGATTGCAAAATAGTTCTTTATTTACTTTAGAAATATTTTACAGAGATAGTAATATGCATAATATATTTTTACATGGAGTTTAATTTCAAATTCCCCCTGACTTTTTTCACAAATGTTATGATTTATATTAGAGAATTCTACAGGGAGGTATTCAGAGATACATGGTGAGGAATTTTATTTGTTTGTCATAGGATTTTTATTATAAAATTACACTGGTAATTAAGATTTAAAAAACCTGCATAATACAATAATATTTTCTCTTATAGACTCTTGTTCATCTGATAGTGAAACTGAAGACCCTTTAGAAAAGAGTTTGATAAATGAAGAACTTTCTCCTGATAGTAAAGAACTAGAAAAAAATGAAAATTCATGTGATGATAAATTAGATGAAGAAAATCCAAAGATTGCTGCACATCTATTAAAAGACAATGAGAGGACTCAAATTCACCCTTTAGAAACCCTGAATTTAGAAGCTGGAGGGAATGAACAAATAGTAGAGATTTTTGGAAACAAAGTGGAACAAGTAGAGGAAGTTAAGAAAGAGGCAGAAAAATCTCCTAAAGGGAAGGGAAGACGAAGCAAGACAAAAGATCTTTCTTTAGAAATTATCAAGATTTCATCATTTAGCCAGAGTGTAGCAGGTGAACATCATATGGAAGCTCATAGTCTTGAATTTTCTTCATTAGACAATAGGAACCTTTCATGTGCTACTGAAGATGAAATGGACCAATGTGCAAAAGAAAGAAAGTTGAAACGGAAAATATTAGGACAATCTTCACCAGAGAAAAAAATAAGAATTGAAAACGGAATGGAAATGACAAATAATGTATCTCAAGAAAGGACCAGTGATTGTATTGGCACTGGGGGAATGAAAAACTTAAACTGTGAACGGCACTTTGAAACAGAAGGTGAGAGAATGCCCTCACTGACGGCAGAGGCAAAGCAGTGCATTCAGCCGTCGATGAGTGAGAAATCGGATGATCCAGTGGAAGAAACTGCAAACACGCCACTAAAAGAGGAGGAGGACGCCATGCCTCTGATTGGGCCTGAAACCTTGGTTTGCCATGAAGTAGATCTGGATGATTTGGATGAAAAGGAGAAGACCAGCGTTGAGGATGTAGCCGTGGAAAGCTCTGAGTCTCACTGCCTTGTCTCTGTCCTCCCTGCCCTACCTCCCGTGGGCCAGCACAGCTGCTCAGTAGCTTCACCACTTGCTCTCAGTCAAGATGAATCTCGAAGCATAAAAAGTGAGAGTGACATAACGATCGAAGTTGATAGCATTGCTGAGGAATCTCAAGAAGGTCTCTGCGAGGGGGAGTCAGCAAATGGCTTTGAAGCCAGCGTTGCCCCTGGTAACTGTAGTATAATTGTACAAGAACAAGAGAGCAGAGAGAAGGGTAAGGATTTTCTAGGAAAAATATTAGTGTCTATATTAAAACCAAAAATTAATATTAAGAGTTTTAGGGACTGACAATCTGTAAAGTGCTTTTCTTTGTAAAATGAAAATGTACATCCAGAAATAAATGTAGAGTAGACTGGTGAACAAATGTACTAGCTCTTGGTTTTTTGCGTTTTTTCAATTTTTCCCTTGCCCCTTATTTCAGGTCAGAAGAGGCCAAGTGATGGAAATGGTGGATTATTGGCAAAAAAGCAAAAGCGAACCCCAAAGCGAGCAAGTGCTTCCTCCAAGAATGAGAAGAACGGAGCAGGTTGGTGCTTTCCGGGGCTGGCTTCACATGTGCCAGTGTTTTTAGCAATTTGTTGACTTGATCATTTATGTTAGTTTAAAAATAAGTTTAGTTTACTATGTTCTGAAAATGGCCATTTTTTCATTAGCTTTTAATCTGAAGGTGCTTGTAAATTTTATTTAGAATTGTGACATTTTTATGCTTATTTTATTTGTGTTTCTTATGAAAAGCAGTTTAATGTTAGGGGAACATAATCTGGTGATCTTGAATAAAAGGAAAATAACATTTTCTGTGGTCTTAAAGTTTAAATTTATGAAGGGACTGTTTTTCTTTAAGCTAGAAAAGCTGATTTGTAAATAGTTTGGTAATTTTAAAACAAGAGGAAATAAAGGCAATTCTTACTGAAATAAACAAGGGGTTAGTCAATGTGGTTAGAATAGATTACACAAAAAACAAACTTCTGGGTAATAAGGAATAAAATTAAGCAATAGAATGTAGTGGAAATAAATTATTTTTTAAAATTAAAATTTTACCTCCAAAACATGCCTTTAAGCTGGGTGCGGGGGCTCACACCTATAATCCTAGCACTCTTGGAGGCCGAGACAGGTGGATCACTTGAGCTGAAGAGTTTGAGATTAGGCTGAGCAAGAGCAAGACCCTGGCTCTAAAAAGTAGCCGGGGATTGTGGTGGTCGCCTATAATCCCAGGTACTCAAGAGCCTGAGGTAAGAGAATCATTTGAGCCTAAGAGCTTCAGGTTGCTGTGAGCTATGACACCATGGCACTCCACCAAGGGCAACAAAGTGAGACTCCGTCTAAAAACAAAATGCCTTTACTTAAGGCTGAAAGAGAAATTCTACATTATACTAGATGCATATTCTAAGGAAAGGATCATATAATTTATGTAACATAAAAGACACTTCAAAGGAAAACGTTTGAGCCACATTTGGGATCCTCAGTAGTCACAGATGGCTGGCAGGGGACAGTGCAGGTTTGGAGAAGAAAGAACAAGAGATGGAGATGAGACTGGAGAGGCAGCAGGGACCCGGAGGGGGCATGAGTGGAGAAGCCTGGTAGGCGCCACCTTCATCGGGTGATCCACATGAACACCACCAGGAATGAGACACTGAAATCAGGTGCCATCAGACAGGAGGCACCAAGAAGAACAGAACGCACTCCTGCCAAACATAGACAGCCCGTGCCTAATCCTGAGAGCCAACACCAGCATTGCCATAAAGGAGACTAAGAGCCGGCACCTGAATACCACACACGGTTCTCCCCCGGACCCCGCTGCTGTACAGGGCACTGACTGACTCAAGTGAAGAAATTCTCGTGGCATCTGGGATTAGGCGACAGTAACATATCTGACTTTGAAGGTCATATTACAGTTCCTAGGAGTGTGGTGGTTTGAAAAATATATCCACAAATTCATTGATACATTTCTCTTCAAGAGGTAAAACCTAATTCTCCCCTCGAGTACGGGCTGAACTTAGTGACTCTCTTCTAGCAAATGAAATAAAGTGGCAGTACTGGGGCACTGCAAATTGCTCCTCGCTGTCCCTCGGATCACTTGCTCTGGGGCAGCTGGAATGCCCGTTGTGAGGATGCGTGAACCATCTGGGAGGACCTGGGATGAGCCTGCAGCCGCTGTCAAGTCTCCAGAGCCTGAAGCCCGCTGAAAGTTGGGAGTACAACCTCCCAAGATCCTGGGCAGCCCGTAAAGCCAAGCTGCTCCCAGATTGCGACCCTCAGGAACTGTGTGAGCCTTTAAACATTTGTAGTTTCGGCAAAGTTTTGGGCTAATGCGTAACACAGCAGTAGATAACTATCCGAGGAGAATGTCTTTGTGAGTAAGGAATACCCACTATGGCACTTAAGGCTGTAAGGCAGCTACCTTCACATGGGTCAGAACAAATTTTTTGGTATATCATTCTTAGAACTTCATTGTAAAATTAAAGATTGTTTCAAAATAAAAAGTTAAAAAGATTTAAGAAGAATGGAAGTGATCAGTTTTACTTTTTGTAAAGACTCTTTGGCATCACTAAGGCAGTGAAAGCAGAGATGAATTAGAGAAATTTGTGAAATAAAATTAGTATTTTGTTATGCTTAGTAGGGAATGAGGAATTAGTTAACTGAGGTATGAAATACAGGAGTAGCAGTAGGATGTTGGGAAAACAATTTGAGGAATGTTGAGTTAGAGGTATCCAGTATTGGGGGGGGGGGGGGGGAGAAAGGGTTTGGCACTTAGAAGAAAGTCTATCTTTACAAGTTAGTTGCCAAAGGATTGCAAGAACATGAATTGCAATGGAAGAAATGAGAAAGAAAAAGGACCAAAAGTAAAATTATGTGGAATAAGTCCCTTACATGGACCAGGAATTGTGGAGTATTAACTGTCTAGAGATTAATGGAAATTAGTAATAACTAGTGGGTCTGAATAAGAAAGAATTTTCAGATGCTATAGATTGAATGTTCAAATAGGATTAAAATCATTGAATTCAGCCAATAGAGTGAGTGTTTGGGATCCTAATAAGAGCGGATAGCTATGGTTAAAATGTTGATAAAGAATTTTCTTAAGAAATTTGACCCTAACAAGAAGGGAAAAGTTGCTAACTACAGGAAGAAGTTTTCCTCTGCTTTCTCCTCAATATGGGAAAGATCTAAGTGTCTTGGGAGACTCTGAGAAAGAAAGGGGTTCAAGATGAAGGAACGTGGATAATTGCCATTAGGACATTCCAGATGAGCTGGGAGTAGGTGGTTTTTGGAACACAGTTGAAGAGCTTAGTTTGTTCAAAAACATAGTCTATTCTTTTCAAGACCAAAAAAAGGTGGGGGATGGTTTTAATAAAGTAATGAGGACAGAAACAGGTAGGAAAGGGACTGGGAATTTGGTGAGTGACCGTCAACTGTGCCATTCTAGTAGGAGGCAAGATCGGCTTTTGAGAATAAATAGAGTGGAGATAAGATATAGAAAATGGGCTTGGCACCTGTACCTTAGCGGCTAGGGCGCCAGCCACATACACCTGAGTGATAGGTTTGAATTCAGCTCGGGCCTGCCAAACAACAATGAAGGCTGCAACCAAAAAAAAATAGCCGGGCATTGTGGCAGGCGCCTGTAGTCCCAGCTACTTGGGAGGCAGAGGCAGGAGAATCACTGGGCCCAGGAGTTGGAGGTTGCTGTGAGCTGTGACACCACGGCACTCCACGCAGGGCGACAGCTTTTGAGGCTCTGTCTAAAAAAAAAAGAAAGAAAAGAAAATGCAGAAAAGGAAATAAAAATGAGAACTCCTATTTGTTATTAAGGGAAAATCAAAAGCATCTTTCTACATGAATTTGTTGGGGAAGGAGGCAGAGTTACAAATAAATACCTTCTCAAATTTTATAATATATGTTAAATAGTTGAATGTATATGAATTAAGATCTTTTTTTTGCTCTTTTTCATATGTACAGTTTGGATTGATCTTGTTCATTATTTTTATTTTTTGTTTTAACAACATAAATGGGGCAGTATTAATATTATTTTAAAAGTTTGGGTTTTTACTTAATATATATTGGATATTTTGCCGTTTTCCATCTTATGAACTCTAACTCATTTTTAACAACGTTAGCAAAGTATTCAGTAGCATGTGATTAACCGTTTCCCTTATTGGTGGGCATTTAGGCTGTTTTCCTTCTTTTTACTATTGTAAGCTTTGTGCATTTGTGCACTTATTTCAGTAGGATACCAAGAAGTATAATTGCTGGGTCTGTTGCATTTTGATATCATTTATTTTTATCATTTATAATCTCTGAGTCAATTTTTTTTATTATTATAGGGCAAAGCAGTGATAGTGAAGATCTTCCTGTCCTAGACAATTCAAGTAAATGTACCCCAGTAAAGCATCTTAGTGTATCTAAGCCACAGAAACTTGCACGATCTCCTGCAAGAATATCCCCTCACATCAAAGATGGAGA
>CAUYPK010130102.1:0-29363 GCA_963574355.1 Loris lydekkerianus
CTGGGGTTAGGTGATATCTCAAAGTCGTTTTGATTTGCATTTCTCTGATGATTAAGGATGATGAGCTTTTTTTCATGTGTTTGTAGATTTTGCGTCTGTCTTCTTTAGAGAAGTTTCTCTTTAAGTCCCTTGCCCACCCTGCAATGGGGTCACGTGAAGAGTGTGGACTCTTAAGTCATACAGCTTGAATTGAAATCTTGGGCTCCATCCCTAAAAGGCTGTGAGAGTCAGGGTAAGCCTCTTAATTTCTCTGAGTTGAATCTCCTTATATATAGAATGAAGATCATAGCACCTACTTCAGTAGATTATTGTGACGATTAAATGAGATGATGTAATAAAACACAGCAAGAATGATTCTTACAATCATTCTTTTGGGCAGAGGGGGACCCAAAGGTGAAAGGAATTGTTTGTGAACATCTACATGCCTTTCCAGTCCACCTCCATGAGACTTCAGAGAGGAGAAAGCAGACTGGAGGATTCTGATTTGGAATCTACCTGGAGGATAAGAAAAGAAACTGAGACTGCAGGGGAGCTTACAGCTCCACCTCCAGAGTTGCAGACAGGTTGAAAAACAAACATCTTGTCTGTGGAGGAGGCAGAAGTTGGGTGGGTGCACATGTGGGGCCACAGCGATTCAGTATATTCACCTTGTCTTATCAAGAATTACCAGTGAGTGACTTGAAGAGGGGAGGATTCCTGAATGAAGGTGGAGAACTATGTAATCCTCAAACTGAGAATCACTGGGGTTAGAAGAAACCATCAGAGACTTGCTTCAGATTGAACAATATTCTCAGGAATGGTCATGTATTTAGGGAAGAATAGAGGGAAGAAAAATGGGAATGGCCAACACAGGAAGGTCACCAAGACAGAACTGACAAAACAAAACCTAACATCGACAATTTGTAAATTCAAGAAGCATACGGCTTTCCTGATAACTTCCAAGGGTTAAGTGTCACAGCTGTTCTCTGTGCTAGAAGCTTCTTCTTATAAGTAACTTTTTAAAATCTTTGAATATATATACAGTGGATGTAGAGGGCTATTTAAAAAAAATTCCACAGGCAATATTTTGTTCTAGGATCAAATACAAGACTTCCAAACTACCTGCAAGAAGTCTAGATTGTAACCACAATGGGAGAATTGTCAACGTGGGGAGAGAGTTTTCTCTCCTCACCTAGGATAATACCTGACACATAGTGCTCAATGAATATTTATGAAATAAATTGTCTCCTCTCTTTGGCTTCCACCTCTAATGATTAGATTCATACTTAATCAGCAAGTGTATAGAAGAACAAGTGAGAAAAGGCTGTGAAGCCTATTTAGTTCTTTTGGTTGTTGATACAAGGTCTTATCTCTTTTCCACTTAAGGGAAAACTACAGGGAGGCTTTCTGGGCAAAGTGTTGAGTAACTTAAAGCATTTCACTTCACTTAAGATGGATTAAAAAACACAAAAAGTTAAATGCAAAAAATTTTATTTTATTTATTTTTATAAATGTAAAAAATTTTAAATGCAAAGATATAAAGGGAAAAAAGTTTGAAAAGGCATTATAAATGCCAGTTAGTTGTTTTTCAAAAATTAGCTGCTATCGAAAAGCTAAGGTAACGAAAGCTACAGCATGATTCTTAACCATGTCTGAGTCTTTCCCTTTGAAAATCTGATAAAAAGTTATATTCATTTCCCCAGAAAAATGCACAAATATACACATAAAATTTTGCATATAAAATACATTTCATACAGTAAATAAAAATACAATTTTGCATATAATTTTGCATATAAATACACCCCTCAACCCGTTAAAGGGACCCATGGACCCCAGTTTACAAGCCCTTCAAAAAGCAGCTTTTGTCACAGGCACAGAGCACAGGGTATAAGGTACCTAGAGGAAATGGCTACTTTCTCTTAATTACCTAAGTGCACAGCGAATAAGTTAGGGATGTCCATGGAAATTCTAATAAATGAACCAGGTTCTATATGGACGCCTATATAGTCATTGCTGATGTTCTCTCCGGTTGTTTTAAGTAATTGAGTCAGATTAAATTATTCAAAACTAGTATTCCAACTAGATCCTTAGAATAGCAAAACTTCTGAACAGACAAGTCTACACAAAGGAAAGGGAGGTTATGCAAGGATATGTGATATCCTCAAACACCACAGCAGCTCAGCCAGGCTTTCTTTGACCTTGACAGAAACTTTACATTTCAGTGAAAGGCACCCAGAGTGAAGACTTTTTGCTTTGTTTTGTTTTAAATCAGTAGAGGGAAGGGGACAACAAAAGAGTTAAGCACTTCAACCCATGTCTTCTGCTCAGCATACACACTCAGGAAAGAAAACGTGTGAGAGCTAGCTTCTAGAAGACAGTTACACTGCTTTTATACTCACACTTTGATTAATGATGGTTACACTGACATCAGCTGTGTTTCAAGTCCCTTACATTTGATTTATAATGAAAGAGAAAATAAGAATACTACCTGAAAGCTAGAGTCGAAATTAGTCTTATTGATTTCGTTTTGCATAGAGTGGGCCACACAGGATGTCACATCAGCTGAGGATGGGCGAGGGGTGCCTTCTGGCCACTACAGAGAAAAATCAGTGAGGGTTTCTAAAGCCCCACAGAGCTAGCTCTTGGCATGCATCTCTTTATAGAGGAAGGTGTATGATTAAAAAAAAAATTATGCATGACTTTCGGGAAAAAGAGGGAAGTGAGCCTTCCCTGGCACTCCTTGCTTAGTCAAAAACAGGCAGGGACAAGCTTGGCCTGGAGGAAGGTTCTTGTGCTTTTCTGCCAACCTCTTCCATTAGGAGCTCCACGATGAAATGAGAACTGAGAAAACTTTAAAGGGGATTTTATAGGGCAGTATAATAGATTATTAAAAGTTTAACAACAGGAAAACTTTTTTTTTTTTTTTTAAATAACAGACTTAAGAATCAGTCTACTTATTCACTTTCCCTAGATTTTTTTCTGAGTATGATTTTTTGCTGTAAAAGTCAGTATACACTCCACATTGTAAATGAATGCATTTTTATCTAGATAGCAAAGAGGAATCAAAAAAATCAAAGAAAGCACCTATTATTATTATTATTTGCAGTTTTGGCTGGGGCAGGACTTTAATCAGCCACCCCTGGTATATGGGGCCGGTGCCCTACTCCTTGAGCCACAGGCACCTCCCTGAAAACACCCTTTAATCTTCAGTGGAGCCTAGTTCTAACTCTCATATGCCCTGAATTTGGGGTGAAGCTAGTAATCAAAATGAATTTTCTTAAAAATTCTAATATTTATAAATGCACACTTACATAGTAAAAATATAAAACATCTCAGAGAATGAATGTTAAGAGCAGCAGTATACCTAAGAAGGCAGGAGGACAAAGTGAGGGATGGGTGGGGCTTCACAGTCGCTTTCCAATGAAGGGTGAGGCACTGACCACATCAAAGGGTTTTTTTTGGTTCATCTGTTTAAGGGGGACAATATAACATGTGAAAACAAACCATGGTGGGGGTCAGTCCTTGACCATGCTCCTCCATTGGAATGAGACTGTTAACTGTTACTATGTTTTATTTGAGAGGAAAGAGAAAGAGAGATCAAAAGCAAACAGTAAAATTTTAACATCTATTAAATTTACCTTGTGGCACATGGTACCTGTTATATCAATGTTTAAACTTCCTATATGCTTGAACTATTTTATAATTTAATTTAAAAAGGATATGAAGACTTGCACAGCAAAATCTTAGAAAGCTAACTGGAAATCTTTCTTCTCAGCTATGTGAAAGAAGCACGAAGAGCACCAATGGTTCAGTGGCCCAAATCCTGGAGATAACAGCATGGTGAGGGGTGTGTAAGCCTAGCCCCACACCTGTCTGAAAACAGGTTTTTATGAATGGAACATAATTCCAGTAGGAAACACAGGATTTGAGTGGGTGTCTAGAGTTGATTTCAAAATGATTTAATGTGAGGCATCACATTCAGTCAATAGGAGAGTAACCCAGGCAAGTTATATGTTTACATTTTTCTAAAGTATAGTCTGCAGCCACCAAACCACAGCCAGCCCCAAGCTTTCAGGCTGGCACCTGACCCTGTGCTCTGTCTCCATATGACTGAGCGCACAGTGAGTGCACACTGGCCTTTCAGGGCGCCTCTTGAAGATGGCAGAGTGATGGGGGCTCTGACACAGGTATATCAAGGAGACAGGGAAGGAGACAGGAGGGAAAAGGGCAGTCGGAGAGGAAAAGGAGGGGCCTGTAACATTTTACTCTTTAGCCTGACCATACACACTTAATAATACGTAACCAATGTAATTAATGTTCAGCAGTGCCATTTCTTTCCAGTAAATGTAGATGCCTGCCCCTTGCACTTCCTGCTGGAATGGATTCTGGACTGAGTGCGGTGCACGTCCCAGGATACCTCCGCCAGCCTGAAAGCATCATTCCATAAATGCTACCATTGTTCCACACTGTGCGTGGAAGCCCTGTCTCCACTTTCACTTTCTCTTCTGCAATTACAGCAGACAGTCAACAGAACGTCTATGTTAATTTTTAGGCATGCAGTTATAGAACATAGAATGTCTAAGGTATATTCTCTCTCTTTTTTTTTCTATTCAATATCCAGGTACACTAATGCAGAGATTTTAAGAGAGATAAACACATCATGATCATCATTTTAAAAACAAGAAATATCTATTAATAATCAGGAAAGGCACTTTCTTATAAAAATAACATACTTAGGCAATTTTATATGATTGATGTGATATAACTGTGTATGCAAAAGAAAAGTATGCAAAAGAGTAAGAATGGGATTGATTCTATGTTTCATTTAGATTAGTAGTTCTCACACAGGGGTGATTCTGCCCCCCCCCCCCCGGGGTTCACCTGGCAATGTCTGGAGACATTTTTGGTTGTTACCATTGCTGGGAACCTAATGAATAGAGGCCAGGGGTGTTGCTAAATGTTCTGTAAATGCACTGGAAAGCCTCCCAAAACAAAGAGATTTCTGGCTCAAAACGTCAATAGTGCCAAGTTTGAAAAACTTTAGATGTAGTCATCTTACTGTTTACATCTTTTAGATGACACATACCACTGTCAAGTCTTCCTGATGAAAGAGATTCACCAAGAGCAATCCTTTCCTCCATCCAAATATTACAGGGAAAAGGGGTTTAAAGTCTCTTTACAAACTTAAAAGTCACCCTCAGCTCTCCTTCATGGAAAAAGACTATTAAGAGGAGCATTGAGAGAAGAGCTCTGAGTGCGGGATGTGAGGAATTTGGGAGAATGAGACACCTGCTGTTGTCTCTTTCTTTCTCTCTCTTTCCCTCTTCTCCATCCTTCTGATTAAGAGTTTCTAGAATAAACAAAAGTACTTCCTGTAACTGTTAGGAACAGCAGAGCCATTCAACTCTCAATGGACAGTAACGGGCTCAGGGAACAATGAGAGCTTGTGATAGATTCCCTAAACGCCAAGTTCCTCCTTTCTTTCTTTCTTTTTTTTAATCATGAAAGCAAAAAGTTTATTCATATTTGAAACTACATATAACTACCATGAGGAAGACTTTTTCAATCCAGGGTGTAATCCAGTTAGAAAGGAACACGAAACGTTTTTAATACATTAGAATCACTGCCACAAATTATCCTCCTTTTCTTACAACTTGATTACATTTATTAAATGCTTTTTAAATATATACTGAATATTCACTAATATAAAACAAGTGATTGGGTGAAATAATGTGGTTGCAGAGGAAGTTCAATAATGACCAATATTCCCCAATCTCCCACATTTATATTTTAACTTGCTTTATTATTGTTTACATAGCTGTAATTCCTATTTAATTCATTGATATAGAAGCTGTCATCCCACAAGAACATCTAATGTCCACTAATTTGTTCCATTTCTAAATTATTTAGTGACTATGAGGCAGCAATATGTTTTTACGTCAGTGCAACCTCTACATGAGACGGATGTATGAAGACTGGACCTGAATGAACATGTAAAGTTTTGCATTAGCTAATATATTTACAATAAAGTTAATACCTTGTATTGGTTAGTATCGAAAATCCATTACTTAGCCTCAAAATACTAGAGCGAGAGAGGTAAACGGTTCATGAAAATTACCATACTTTATATTTTTTGTCCATAAAAAACTTCCAGTTTTTCATTCAAAATTAATTCTTCAGTTGGTATAATCAGTGTCAATGATGATAACATGTACCTGTCCTTTAAGTCTCCTCACAGATATTCACACACAGAAACACATATCTGCACATATGACAGGCGGACACACGCGTTCACAGACCAGTGCTGGATCTGACTCACCACTACCCGAGTACCTGGGGCCTCCTGTGCCTTTCTCGCTCCCCTTGTTCTCCAGAGTTACCATTCTTGGTGCCTTATTTCACCATTGTCCCCCAGTGTCCCGTCCCCTTATCTCCCTCCCCACCCAAGTATACACATTCTACCTGAGAATTCAAATGAACAACAGTCTGCTGTTGGATGAAGTCTAGTCTAGTCTTGTGAGAAAGGCCAGTTAATTTCTCACTCTCTGAGCCTCAGTTTCCTCAAAGGCATTACACTTTATACTGTCTAAAGTTGTTAATGGGGATTAAAAGAGCTAACGTGCAGAAAGCACTTGGCAAACATTATTTGGTGTTTATAGATGCTAATGAGCTTATTTACTGCTGCTCCTCATTCCTCATCCAGGTTCTAAAGGACTTGATGCTGGTAAGACTGAGTTCTGCTTCTATGCACTAAAGTCATTCTATTTACCTGCCTAATTACCTCTAATCAGAAAACACCTGTCATTCCACCATTAGAGCTAAGAGATTTAAAACACAAATATGACCAATAAGATCCATACTACATAATACGGGTGAGTTTTATTTGAAAAGTAAAGGATGACATTACAGCATTTTGTCTTTTGTTTTGGAATAAGGATAGGAAATTAGAAAGGCCCGGCCTACAACTGAGATATGAGGAAAGAGAAGAAACAAAATTCGATGCTGGCAAAACCAAAGATGAATTCCTCACATCACAGTTTTCCTGAAGGCCAGTTCTATCAACTTTCGTCTATTCACAGGCACAAACCAACAGAAAGACTGAGCCCAAAGGTATGTTATATCCTCAGGAGCATATATAGTAGAGAGTGGGGATTGTTTTATCTCAGCTTTGAATGACTGAGCAAATAAAAACTTATGGATGACTAATCTACAATTTTTGACTGGCTTATCTGCAAAACTACATCAGCCTATGAAACATGGCACAATGTTATGAAAATAAAAAGCTCAAATTAACTTAGAGAAGGATCTTCTCAATAAAGCCAACAAACAAACAAACAAACGAAGCCTAAGATGGAAGGTAAAAGGATACCCCCATCCAAGCATGCCCCCACCATCTGAGGCTGTGAGATGCTTCCACTTCTCTCTAGAGCACTTACATACATTTTCTCACTTAATCTCTAAAAGACCTTACAAAGTATATGCTATTCATAATTCTGCATTTCAAACATTTTAAACATTAGGATACTAAGGTTTAGAAGTGTTGATAAAACTGCTCACAACCACACTGCTACTAATAGATACTGGATCTGAATTCATGATCTTAAATATTTAATATACTACATAATCCACTCACTCAGTTATCTGTTTTGTTAGCGAAGTTTTAATATCTGTCCCTTCTATTGCTAAAAGTAGTAATCATGTGAACACTTCGACCAAAAGCAAATTGTATTTATTTAAAGCAATTCCTTGGAAATCCTAGGGAATCAAAATTTCCAGAATTCACGCAGAAGGGTACGAGGAACTTACTTTGACCTGAGGATAGGACTTCTTGTTCTTTTCACTAGATGCACCAGGTAGTCCACCATGGGATGGGCCTTCACATACGTAACGGAAACGAAATCCTCTCTGCAAAGGTGAACATTAAGCCAGTAAGTTTGAGACATACTTATTAAAAATTATCCTGACAAAGTTACATACAGATTTTGAAATCCTACGTGTACCAAATGAGAGAAATTCTGAAAGAGAACTCTGTGAATGAGAATCACTTCTCCCATAAGCTTTTTGTGAAAATGTTATGAATTAATGTTCATCCGCAGAGATGTGGCTGAAAAGCCTGATATCTGAGCTGCGGGACCTCTCAGGCTGTGCGTCTGCACAGAGTACACTGCTGCAGAGTACAAGCTTTCTGACTCAGCATGCTGTGGCTTGTTGGAATCAGAGCTTCCCCATCTCCAACGGCTGGCTGCCAAGCTCTGAACTTTGCCATATTACTAAAAGTTACGCTTCTTTGACTCTTACTTAAAGGAATTCCTTTATCAGCTCTGATTACAGTTGATTCAGGAGAAACTACAGCAATGTTTCTGTAGATATACCAAATCGATGTTGTGGAACGCGCCCCATGCTAGACTCTGCTCTCAACAGTTCAGATGATAAGATTTTTGACTTTGTAATTATTGATATGATCCATCTCAAGCCTGAACAATAACGGAGCTGAATGAATCCAAAACCAGATGGTTCCCCTCACTATGATCTAACCCAGGAGTTTTATAGACTTAATCAATGAAGAGTTAGCTGGCAGTCTTTACTATGTAAACTACTGAGAGCTGATAAACACCATGTTTTTTCATCTGTTATCAGTAAGATTATACCAGATCATCTCTAAGGTTTATTCCAGTTCTAACATTTTATGATTTATAAAGCTAGCTTAATTATAATTACACATATATGTATATACAAAATAAAACAAGGATAATTATGCAAATGGACCTCACCATCATATTAAGGGAGTTTCACTGAATTTCCTGAAACACTTGAGTTTATAATGATGTCAATCAATTTGTGGCAGTAATAGTGGTTTAAAACTGTTTGTAAGCTGGTGGTTTTCTTTTTTCAAATTCACTCTTTGGTGCAAAGAACAATATGTTAATATGCTTTAAGGAAAATCCTCACCTTTCATTTATTTTTATTGAGGGTGGGGCTGCTTCATATAAACAGGACTAGATCATTAGGCTACCGGGAGTTCCCCACACCCACTAACTGCTGGTGGGGGCTCTCCACCTTACTCATAACATTTTGGAACCCGGGCAACATGGAGGTTTTCATAGCTTTGAGCTCAAGGACCAATGCAAAACTTTTGCCCTCCTTAGACTGTATTGCATTCCATTACTCCGAGTAAGGCCCTGCAGTCTGAGCGGTCCAGATACCTTGAACTCATTTCATCCTTTGGGAACCTCTAAAACTGTCCCTGCATTCTCTGAAGAGTTCTTGATTTCCAAAGATCACTCTTACAACATGTATGATCAGATGACTAAGGCATGAAGCAAATTCCCCACTCCGGGAAAGTTCCTCAAGGCACGCAGGTATCTTTAGTGTGTAATCAACTCATCAAAGTGAGACCTAAAATAACTGGAATGTGGTTCCTTAGGAGATTCCAAACTTAAATACCAGCGAAGCCTTCTGAGGTGAGGTTTTAGGAGCCAATTCTCATGTTTTACTTCTCACAAGATTCAAATTAAAAAGTTAGTTACAAATTCAGCCCCACACCTTCTGTAAGCAACACCTATTGGTTTATTTTAAATAACTAAATGAAATTTCTAAAAGCATGAAAAAAGCAACACATATGCAACAGTTAGCTTCCAGGATTAGCTAAACATAAAGATAGAAATTTGTTTGACTGCCAATCAATTTAAACACAGCTTTAGTTTTTAACACAGTAGATAATTAACACTGAATAATACGCAACAGAACTAGCGAGTTTAAAAATTAGTAGTCTATGCTTTGACTCATCTTTGTCAGAGTGGGGAAAACCTATGGCCAAGAGGCCCTAAAGAAAAGAACTGTTTTTCAATCTTAAAAAAATTAAAGCAATTCATTACCTTTAATCACAAAATTCCTTTGGGACAATAGAAAAATATATACATAAATATGTTTATATCTTATTAGGAGTGATGTCAAATGGATTATAAGTAAATAGCATGTGTTAAGAGCTTTCTTATAGTTTGAAAAATACTTCATAGATATTATTCATGGTTGCATAAGAATATCTAAAATTCTATACAAAGACATTTTTACCCCGAGGATGAAAATGTCCAAGTTTTTTTCAGGAAGACAAGATATCTTCAGCATTGTTTGGACTCATTTCTGATTCTAAATTTCTAAGATTAAAGGTTTGCCAATCCACAGCCATTCATCTCAGTAACTCCATTTGTTTAAAATGAGTCATCAACCTCAAAGACAAGGCTACATCCAACCAATCAGAAACTCTGACTTAATACAACCTTCTTACTTTCACTGAATTCAGACATCAAAATAACATTAGTTAGGTAAACAAACGCCTTGTTTAACTCATATAGAAGGTCAGACACTTATTCTAGAAACAGTGCCACATACCTCATTGCTGAGTATCATCACTACCGTCACCTTTGAAGTATTCCGCTTGACCATCTGGTAACGATAGTGATATTCAGCAAGAGGTATGTAGCACTTATTTTCTAGGATGAGTTTGTGAATTAAATTGTCAGACCTCACAAGACAATAGCTTTTATGTCCATCCAGAAAAAGAGTTCCAAGTTTGCTTTGAAACATGGGCAAGGCTGTGGCATCAGTGTATAGCTTCCCATGGGGAGCACCTTGAAGGTGACCATAGTGATATTCAACAATGAGGTATGGTGCACTTTTTCTAGGATGAATTTGTAAGTGTAGATCTCCAACTTCATAAGCTTTTATGCACCCACATGTAATGAATTAAATTCTGAATTCTGGAACTATGTTAACTCTTCATGTACACCACTACTATCAATTTTTTCTTTATGACTGTTAAGAAACTACATTTTAAAATTCTTAATATTGAGCATAAGTTTGGTAATTATTAAGATATTTATATTCTTTAAATGCTGACTGAATCTAATACATATACATATATTTTGGAAGCCACAAGGCAGTGGATGCTTTATTTAAGCTCTTTATCTGGTTAGCATTTGCTAAATGTTATGCAAGGCAAAAGTGTTACCCTCTCTGAGCTAATAAAAAGAACACTTGGGACGGGTATGGGGTAACACAACTGCAAGAGGGCAGGTGTATGTATCCTGGGTCTCACACAAACGTGATAAGCACATCCATTTCGACATTTACCAACTGACCTTACTCTGTGAGGGACTATGCTGTTACTTCTGTCCTTAATAATTAAATCTCCTTGAGGCAGATATTAAAGGTCCTCTTCCACAGCCCTGGTCCTATTCAGTTTCCAACAAAACTTTATTTACAGAGTTGGGACACGGAGAAGAGGCCTTTTCACTTCAATCCTCTATCAAATATAGTGGTGAGAGGAAGAGCATGATAAGATAAAATGCTCCTCTCCTGATTCCAAAGAGACTGAGTCTCTTAAAGCTGACAGCAGAGGGAATAAAACTCAATAGTCCATTCTAATACTTTACCTCCCAATGGTACTTTTAGTAGCTTAGGTTACATGTTCCAAAGACAGACCAGGAAAGTCTGGTGCTATTAAAGGAAGGGGAAGGCTAAGAAGTACTAAGGTGCATGGATGTGCTTGATGGATGTAATTCAGTGTATGTGAAACACACATGTGTGTATTTCTTTATAAGTGAAAATGAGTAGAAATACCCTGTGCCCATTCTGGGAGTGGCTGGTAAGCTAAGAGAGAGCAGAGAATCTGTAATTAAACGGAGTTTTGCAGAACTATGTAATAAAGCTTAAGACCCGTTTGGAGAATGACGAAGAGAACAGAAAAGTGAACCATGAAGTTGTTACATAACCTTCAGATAAGCTACTTCCTTCATAAAATTTGTTTACTATTATTTAGTGCTTGAGATCTCAATATTGGACACAGGAATCTAAGGTTTAAAGAAAAAGTACCACCCTTTTAATCTTCTTACCTGTTTAGGTTGCTCTAATATTTGAAGATATGGGCCGTCTGCTAAAAACAAAAACAACAAACAGAAACCAAAAGAAACTGTGAGGCTTCAAATATGGTATAAAATGCAAAGAAATTCAAAAATAGAAACTAGGATTTTATATAGAAGTTTCAAATCAATTTCCTAGCCAAAATTTCATGAGGATATAATTTTTCTTCCTTATCTGAAACATTAAATGTACTCCTATTTTAACAATGTCTTTTTCATTTTAAGAAACCACAATAAACAAATGTTTGTTGAATGTTAATGGCACACCGCCCAACCCAACAAAAGGCATGACGGCTGGCAAAAATTGTCAACAGCCTTCATAATCTTAACTCTCCTAACAAAGCATTTTAAAATGACAAATACCAATTAAAACCAGCAACCACTTCCTGGGCACTATGACATTTTCTTTTGCTTTCACATTATTAGATACTGACTATCATTCTTCAAAGATAATGTGCTTCATGTGAAATTAAAAGAGATTGAACTAGTAACCTACATGTGTAAAAGACACAGATACTGATCTCAGACAGGTTTTCCTGACACTAAGCTTTCTCTTCCTTTCCTTACCTGAGTCTCTGGGTACTACCTTCATTTCCCAACTGCTTGTCTTGTTTCCATTCTCCTTCTCACTTCCCAATTTAATTTGGTCTATCAGACATGGTGGACTACTCTTACTAAGACACAGACTTGACGCTTATACAAAAATTTTAAATATTTTGCTGTCATATAAACCCTGTTCTAAAATAACTCAGGCATTTTATAAAATCCTGAAAATAAGTTAATTGAAGATAGGTGCATGCAAACTCATTACTGTAAAACATATAGAAAACCAGAGGCTTAATACAACTGTATCTTATCTGACAAACATTCAAAGGAAAATCAGAATCTCTGACAGCATAAATACAAATGTGTTGAATATGAAAAAGTCCCTAAGCTCCCCAGCTGGTTTTTATGTTAACAGTACAATAACCCATACCCCTGCAACAAACAATGGAATATGGTGTTTCTCAGCAGTGTGAATATAAATTACAATGTTTGGTAATAAAAATATTCTAGAAGAATGCTTCTGTGTTCATTTAAATCTTCACTGTCTCTCGGCTAGAAGCTCAGGATTTATTATTTTGGATACACAAATTTGTGAAGAAGAGATAAAATTTCAGGTTGAAATTAAAAATAAACCATATCTCAAAAGAGAATTTATTTTTAGCTTTTCAGTATTCTTATGAATCAGGATAAGGACAAAGAACTGCAGAAAACAAAGGTATAGTTGTTTGCTATTATTATTCAAGAAATTTGTAAGGAAGCTAGTTGAAAAATGACTGCATTTGAAATGAAAAATGCAGAAGAAAGGAAAATGGGAAGACACTGGCCAATGTAGTAATGTAATAAATTATCTTCTTTTTTCTGTATGAAATTCATCCCTTGAAATTTCAAACTACTTTTAGAATAGTCATTGCAATTGGCTAGAATTTAATTTTGGATAAAGAAGTAAAATTGATTAGCAATAGAAATATTTTCACACTAATTATATATAGCCTGTATGACAATGTAACAAATATAAAAACATTCCCTCCAAAATGCTAAAAGAACATAACAAGAAGATAGGCCTCTCAGAAAACAACATTTGGAGAAGTCATGAAAAATATAGAAGAGTTGGGAGCACATTTACATTAAACTGCAAAATCTCTTTCTTTTATTAGCTCTTCCCAAAATACTTGTAGTTTTGCCATTATTTTTCCTATAGGATTTAATTTCCTTTAAGTATGTGAAATTCCATATTAATGGAACCATTTTTCTTTTTCAGGGAACATTTGAAAGTTAAATGAACTAGAAAATCAGACTTTATATGCATATGCATATGATTTGTTTTAAAGCCAGCTTTCTTTTAGCAACATTTATGCGCCATGAAAAGTGACACCCCATTGTGCAGAGAAATTTAAATTATAGCATAATATCATAGACCTAACTTATACTCTATCCCATAGTTGTCAGCAACTGTCCACTGATGGTTTTAGATTTCAAGAAATCTAGATTAAAAAATCCATATGGAAATGACAAGTTATCTTAGCTTAGATCTACAAGTTAATATTTGTTTAGATAGCCCATCTCTAAAGTCTGAGTAAAACATGGCACACATCTTGGACTATAAAACTTGGACTATGCCAACTGCAACAAAGAGGAAAAATATATGGATAAAAATGAAGGGTCCATAACTGGAAAACAATACTGTTAGGTCTAATTGTAGAAGTTTTTCTAATATTATGGCAAAATAATCTCTGGCCACAGAATATTTATCAAGATGGTTCTTTTGTGATCTTATTTTTATGCCCTGAAGAAACACAAAAAACATCAAGAAAACACCTGCCTCAGGATATGGTTTGGTACTCCAAGTATACAATGGAAATGTGTATACTTCCTGAGGATGCAATGAAGTCCTTACATTTCCAATAATACATTAAACTAAGAAAAATACTTTGAACCTCAGAACAAAAAAGTTCATAGGAAACACAGACACTATCAAGACATTTACTTGTTCACAGGACGCTGACCGAGAGCTCAAATTGGACAGCAGTTTACAAGATTTCAGACACAGTAGCCTAAAAAATATGTTCAATTAAGTAAAGAGAGAAAGGGCTCTGTAACACAACTTTGCTAGTGAAGTGTGGCGCATCTATTTTTTTCCCTCCCATGAACTCCTAGAAATATTAAAGATAAGAATGCAGAAAAGGAAAGGGTGGTGCCTGTGGCTCAAAGGAGTAGGGCGCTGGCCCCATATACTGGAGGTGGCAGGTTCACACCCAGCCCCAACCAAAAACTGCAAAAAAAAAAGAAAAAGAAAGAAAGACAAGCAACTCCATGGTAAATAAAATCGCTGATGCCCACTTCAGTGATTACCAAGCTCGGTTTTGTATAGATCCTCCATAATTCACTCACCCTGGTTTGTACATATTAAACTAGAACATAAAAACTCATCACTCTGAGCTTACATACAAATCAATCAATCTAAAAAAAGATGCTAAATGAGTTGATTCGAATGAATCTCATTATTCATATTAGATTAAATAATTATTGATGGGGAATAATTAATACTGTTATGTCAGAAGGAAAGATTATTGTTGTTTCATTCAGCTGGTCAGAATGGAAAGCTAAAGGTTTTTACAAAGATGATTTTTCTGTTGAGATGATTTCTTATGATTTCTCTACACCATTTCCCCAGTGCCCGGCACACTGGCTGCACACTACAGCCAAATACAGATAAATGTTTTGTAACAGAGCTGAGAAGTGAGACTGCCTCATGTGAGTCTGGGATAAAGCAGAGAGGACTTCACGAGGACCCAGAGATAATATCATTGAGTGAAAAGAAAAATAATTGATTGAGTAAAGAAATTCCTTCGAGTATTCCTGATAGATATTAATAACCTCAATGAGCCATTCAAGAGGTAATTGAGGTGAAACATTTTTGTGCAAATATAAATATATTTCATGAAAGTATATAGAAAGATTGGTTCTAAAAGAGACTATTAGCAAATCATGAAATTTTTTTTTTTTGCAGTTTTTGGCTGGGGCTGGGTTTGAACCCACCACCTCTGGTATATGGAGCCGGTGCCCCACGCAAATCATGAATTTTTTTAAACAGTGAAATCATAACGATAGACAATGAGTTTTCTTACCTGTTGGCAGCGCCATCTCTGGTTGAAATAATTCTGGATTAAATATTGTATGATTCAAAGGATTCAATGGAAACATCTGTAAAGAGGAAAATTTAAATAATTCAATTATTATTTTTACATAATTATGTTAATATTTGAAGTTGGGGGTACCTAAAACTTAATAAGAGGAATGAAAAGTAAAGCCAAAAACAAAAGGCTGAAAATATATACTACCAGGACTTTAAAATATCCCCATGAGACTTAGTTAAGTTCTCATATATACAAAACTTTACAAGTATTGGACTACATTTAGGTAACAAAAGATTTGAAAAGAAGAATCTAACAAGGTCCCTGAGGACCTGGGGTTGCATTCTTATAAGTATATTTTCAAGGCTAAGTGTATGTTATCACAGAGTAGATACTTAATAAATATGTGTTGAATAAACGATTTGAAGCTTGTACTCTGTTACAAATACAAGAATTATAATCCTGGCAATCTGTATTTCTATTATGATGGTAAATACATCCCTAATTTTGCTACCCAATTTCAAGGTCTGAAAGAATTACAGACAGCAGCTCTGGAACTATTTACAGAATAATTGAAAATTAACTTACAGTCCAAAGGGCAGAGAACTAAGCAATGAGCACACTCATTTTTTTTAACCTTTATTTTTTTTTTTTTTAGCATGATGCAAATACTTCAATTTAGTGGGTGTGTTAGGCTGAATAATGACCCCTCCAAAGATGACTGTGTCCTAATTCTCAGAACCTGTGAATACTAGTTTATACCCCCCAAAGGGATTTTGCATATGTCAATAAGGCAAGGCTATTAAGGTGTGAGATTGCCCTCAATGGTCTCATTGGGCCCGAGAAGAGGGACTCAGAAAATCAAAGCGTGTAGGAAGTGTGACAATGGACGCAAAGGCTGGAGTGATGGATGGGAGGGTACATAAGCCAAGGAATATAGGCCGTCTCTAGACAGTGATTTTCAACTGCTGAGCGCTGGCACATGGTGTGCCACAAAAAGTTTTAAAGATCATTGATTACATTATTTTCAGAAGAAGTTCAAAGCACAGTAAGTATATTCTTTTCATTCTTTTTTCTTTTTTTTTTTTTTTATCAACATAATTTACATGTGCCACAAAAGTTTAACTATAGGTTCAAATGTGCCGTGAGATAAAACAAGGTTGAAAGACACTGCTCTAAAACTTCAAAAAGGCACAGAAATGCGAGCTTCTGGGAGTAGATAGAACACAGCTCTGCCAACACCCTGATTTAGACTTCTAATCTCTAGACCTAGGAGGATAAATCTGTGTTGTTTTAAGCCATAAATTTGTGATAATTTGTTACCGCAGGAACAGAAAACTAATACAGTGGGCATGTAATATATTTTGTTGGGATTAAATTTTACCCTGATAAAATCCTTTTAATTACTTATCTCAGAAAATAATTTTTTCCCCCGCATCATTCATTTAGAACTTTAAATTCTTATTTCTGAGTTTGCTAATTGTTTTTGGCCTGAAGAAATCACTTGCTTGAAATGTCTGTGGTCAGCATAGAAATAACAGTATTTTACTTTTTATGACAGGCTAGTTAGTAAGCATGCTAGAACTAGTATTTTTTTTTTTTTAAATAGCTAGTATTATAACGTGTCTTTTGTCATTGATAGTAAATTACTAGAAGTTCATGGGTACCTAGAATCTAGTATGCCTACTTAATTCAAAAATAATAAAAAAAGCATTTAAATAAAGAACAATTTAGATCCAGTTATGAAGGATGCAACTTTCAATTGAGGAACAAAAAATGCCCCCTTCAATGCTCCAGGGTAAAGCTCATGGATGCTATTCATTGTTTGTGAAAAGGAAATACAGGAATGAGAAAACATGTTTTGCAAAAATGAGCCCCACCTTACATAGGGTATTTACCAGTCTCAGAGCAAAAAAAGACAATCTAGCAGGAAAAAATCTCCTTTCCTGTGGTCCTGCAGGTGGTTAAAAGGCCTGGATACGGGAAAAGCACCAAGCTGGGGACAGAGACACATCCCACTTTAGACAAAAAAAGAACAGAAGCTGTGTTGCGCTGCAGCTCGCACTGTTTATTAGGTTGGGGTGGACAACAGATTCCTGAATACACTAAAAACTAAGGACACCTCAGTGAGGACATGGACACTTTAGGAAATATGAACCATTAAGCTCCAGACAAGAGAAAAGACTTCGAGGACCTCTCCCTTCAGAAATGGAAATATCAGAACACACTCAAGCGCTGTGGCTGATCACAAAAATGCCCATATGACAAAAACTTTCAAAATGAATGTTTTCAGCAGGTTTTACTCTCGTGTGGCATGAAGAACCATCTCTTGTTGATCAGATTTCCTGCATATAGACAGGAAAACATGGTTTAAAATCAAGCAGAAACAAACCTCACACTGGTTAGTTTGCCTTTAACTGTTAGAGACAGCATATTAAAAGCGAAAGGCAAAATAAAGGGTGATGGCGTGAGTAGCCAAGTGTTTTTCACGCTATCAAAGAAAATGCTCCTAGATTTGTCCTATATCACTATTTTTTCAATGAGAAAGGAGCATCTTAGGGTGGAAAGCAATGCATATCCATTCTTTCTAAACCGATCAATCATAGTATTACCAATAGTAATGAACGGTGTGTAAGCCTATTTTATTCAACAGTACATCCCTTGAAACATCTATCACTTTTGGCTTTATTTATTTATATTTTTGGCTGATTCTTTCTATATGTAAATTTGAGAAATCTATTGTTTCAGATGATTGTCACTAAAACTTAGATGTGAAATGTTAATGAATCCTGGCCCAGAGTGTTGTGATACCTAGCGTTCCCTCTCTGTCCAGCCTAGGGAACTACACCTTTCACATCTCAGCTCACAGATCCTCCCTCTGAAACGTCCTCCATAACGCAGTCATCACTGTATGGAATCTATATCTCTGTGTTTCCTAACAGAGTGGCAGCTTCCTGAAATTAGAGTCTCTGTATCACTTATTTTTGTATCCTTGCTAAGCCAAATGCTCTAATATAAGTAATGCCTCAATAAATAGTTTACAAATAAATAAATCTCAGTGTTTTAAATACTTCTTAGCATCATTACTTATGTTCTTTAAAAAAATATACTAACATTTCTTTAAGGACAATTAAATTTTCTTTTAAATTTAATATAGCCATTGCAGTTACTCCTGAATCTGAAATTTGTTTTCAAATGGTTCTACAAAAGTGTGTGTGCATGGGGGTGGTGGTGGTG
Organism: Loris lydekkerianus; assembly: GCA_963574355.1. NCBI lineage: Eukaryota > Metazoa > Chordata > Mammalia > Primates > Lorisidae > Loris > Loris lydekkerianus. Next base: position 18,812 of record CAUYPK010130102.1, read on the forward strand.
GTGTTAACAACCAGCATGGATTTCTTGGACTATTTGACATTTCTATAAGTTTGAAATTTTTCAAAATTAAAAAACTAGGAGAAGAAGGAGAAAAAATGTCCAGTGGTATTCTTTCATAACTCCTAATATAGTGACAACAAATAGCTCCCGAAGCACATTCATTACCAAGAGTATTTTCAACACCTCTCTGAGCATGATGTTAGCCTTTCTATTTTGTAAATGAGAAAAGTGAAGATGAGAGGGCCTAAGTGATTCCTCAGTTCTGAAGAGCTGATCAGTTAACAGTCCGCACTTACAAGAGTATAAAGATCTTTAAAGTATAAGTCCGAAGGTCTTTTCACTATACATGTCTGCCTCCTTATCAGATGAGTTTAGGGTTTTTGTTTTGTTTTGTTTTGCTTTGTTATTATCTCTGCTCCTTGTCAGGCAAGATAAGTTTTAAGTTTTAAGTAAATCTTTTAAGGGGCTGTAGAGGGTTGAACTGTGTTTCCTCACCAAAAGATATATTTAAGCCCTAATCCTCCGTATCTATGAATATGACCTTATTTGGAAGTAGGGTCTTTGCGGACCTAAGCAAGTTAAGATGAAGTTGTATTGGATAAGGGCAGGCCCTAAATTCAATGACTGGTGATTTCATTATGTGAAAAAAAGAGACTTGAGTACAGAAACACAGTAAAGACACAAGAGAAGAAGGCATGTGACAACAGTGGCCGAGACTAGAGTGATGCAGAGACAAGCCAGGGAATGCCAAGGACCTTGCCAGCCACCACCAGAGGCTTGGAGAGAGACGCAGAACAGAGTCTGCCTTGGAGCCTCCAGCAAGCCCCAACCCGTCCACACTTGATTTCAGACTTCCAGCCTCTAGAACTGGGAGAAAATATATGCTGTTGCTTCAAATCACCAAGTTTGCGGTAGTTTGCTATGGCAGCCCAAGGACAGTAATACAGGACAGGTCTGAAATTTGGCCTGTAGAATACACAATTTTTATACAAGAACATATGGCATCATAGGGTTTAAGTGCTTATTTCACATTATGTCCTCTCCAACCTCACTTGGAGGGACCGAAAAACTGGAGAAAATATTTTTGAATTGTTCCTAATTTTAGAGATTGAACATACTGATGCTGCCTCTGTATATTTTGAAATGCAAATACATTTAAATAAAATTATCAGTGAGATTTTAACACTTACTTGTTCATGCCCTCCCAAATATGGATCCTCTTCTGCCATCTTGGAGCTATATATTAAAACAAAACAATGAAATAAAACTGTGACACTAGAATATGAACCTTAAAAATTCTATCACCAAGGAATTCATGCAGGAGTAAACTACTATTTCAGTAAGACCAAACACAATCCTTTTTTAAAGCCCGCAGGAGGATATGGTGTAGTTCCTCTTTGGTATCTAAATCTAACAGCAGGGAGATTGCATAATCAAGGAATTACCACTTGTGTATGATCCTAAACCCTCACGCTAAACTTACTACGGTGTCCCGAGTTTGGTACAACTGGTCTTTACCTTCTGCCTAAAAAAATCTTGCACACTGGGAATCTTAAAGGTCATTTCTTTATATCACTCTCTAAACATTAAGGATTAATAGTCATAGCTCCCTAAGTATATTAATTTCCACCCTTTCATGAATTCTGCGATTCCTAGAACTGTTTTCTAGTTTTCTACAAGGCTAAGGAGCTCTGAAAGGCCTGGTCAGGGCTTTGCATAGCACAGGACAGGACTGCTACTGTGTCCCATGATGTCCCCCAGTGCATTTCCAGGGAAGCAAGCCATTTTCCTGCCGCTCTCAAAGTGGTAATGTTTAACATTACAAATTCTGTAATGTTAAAAGTGAAAGAAAAATACAAAAATTAAGAGCCCTTATTATCAAGGCTATAGATCTCAGGCAGACATTAACACACTGCAGGCCCAGCAGTCTATTACTTAGAGGCTGCAATAAAAGTGAAGAATCATATGGTTAGATAAAGCTAGTATCTAAAATCACATATCATTTGGGATTTATTTTATTATGAAATAACCTTATTATACTAAACATGGGTTAATTTTTTTAAATGTATTTAGTTCAAATTTTAGGTATGCGACATGAAAATGAGAAGACAAAAAATAAAACAAAACACAAGGCTGAAAGCAAATATAATTGCGGAGGCAAATGTCTCAATTCTTTTCAAGAATACTCCGGCTGCAGATGAGAATGGGAGCTGTCCACAGAAATGTGTTCTCCCTTTTTCCATAGCAATAGTGCAGTGGCTGGAAAGGCAACTGCCCTGCTGGCGTGCCCACTGCCTGTCCCTGGCGTTGGAGATGGCCATCTGCCCACACGCTCACCAGCGCAGTGTCAGACTATGTGTGCCTGTCCAGGTCTGGGCTTAAAGCCCTTGTCAAGCTTCCTCCAGGTTTTATCTTTCTCTTTCCTGCTGGAAAACCCAGACTTGGAGAAGACCTTGGCTTTTACCACACAGATGATGACCAGCCTCTGGCTGAGGTCTAGTACCAGTCTATGGCCTGCTAGGAACCGGCCCACACAGCAGCATCACTTGAGCCCTGCTCCCCAGACCCCTGCCACCCAGGAAAAAACTGTCTTCCATGAAACAGCTCCCTGATGCCAAAAAGGTTGAGGACCACTGGGCCAAAGGATGGCAGATAACTAAAACAGGAGGATCGCTGAACAATACCATGTGACGGAGCTGCTCTGACCATCCAGGCAGCTCATGCTGGTGGTGATGTGAAGAAGAAATAAACTTTGTTCTTTAACCCACTGTACTAGCAGGTCTCTTTGTTAAAATGTTTAGCCCTCACTTGAATGAACACATAGCCTGGCAGGCCAATAAGCACAGAAGTCTCCAAAGAGATGGAAGTCCTCTCCTGCTGGAGTGCTGCGTGATTGGCGAAGAGTGAGAGCTCACAGCATTCCTAAGGGGAGACAGAGCAGTGTGTACTTTCAACAAAAGAGAAATGGGCAGCTCTGAATTGTATAGAACATGACGTTCAGATTGAACTGCAGGGAAATATTCGCCTAAAACAAGAAACTATTGATTGAACAGCCACAGTTGAACAAATCTCAATTAAGATAAGCAGTTTAAAAAGGGAAAACTGACCTGTCACAGCAAAGAGGAATCAAATTCATTCAAAATTCAAGACCTCTGCCACTGCTGGGTGTGTGACCTTGGAGGTAAACTAAACTCACTGTGACCTTTATGGGGTAGACTTTAGGAAAGAGTAGAACTTTGCTGAGTTTGGAATATGTTAGTTAGCTAATAAATGCCTACTCCAAGAACATATCCCATTAAAGAATCATGAGTATAATTTTCAGTTGTATGAAAAATACTAGAGAAAAATAACACTGAAATACAGTGCTGGTATCGGTTACAATAGTCTATGTGAAAATTCCTATCCTTAGAATAGCATTGGCACCCAAACTTCTGAAAAAAATATTAAAACCATCTTTTTGCCTTTAGGCATTTCATTAATCTATGCTGTCTCTTGAATCTTCTCAAATAATTCCCAAGGTCTTCAAAAGCAGGGGTAAAGGCTAGGCACAGAGGCTCACACCTGGCACTTTGGGAGGATGAGGAGAGTGTTAGGCTAGGTGTTTCAGACCAGTCTGGCAGAGCCCCATCCCATCTCTAAAACTAAAGTTTAGATTAACTGGGTGTGGTGTCACATGCCAATAATTTGAGGTGGGAGGATTTCTGGGTGTCAGGGGTTCAAGGCTGCAGTGAGCTATGATCACACTACTGCACTCCAACTTGGACAACGGAGATAGACCTTGTCCCTAAGGTCTCTTAAAGAAAAAAAGGAGAGGTGAGACTGTTGACATATTAAACTGATAGAATCCATTCAGTCCCTCTATTATACTGATTATATACATTTAAATGTAAATTATATACATTTAATCAGTGTAATAGGGGACACTTTCTAGGATCAGAGACATTCACACTTTTTGACCATGACCCACTATAAGAAAATAAATTATTTCTATTCTACGAGATGTGGATGGTTTCCCAGATCTTTAAATGTATAAATGTATAAAGCAGCTCCCACTCTAATTTTTAAAACTCAGACCAAACCTACTTTATTAGAGCTGCTGCAGGGTTATGATTATTATCATGATCACTGCTGTAGCTAAAATCTTAATGAATATCTCTAAATTGTAGACAACAGAATAACCAACAAATTCACCACAGAATTCTCTCCAATATCTTCTGCATGACGGATGTGCCAAAAGATCAAAGTTGTGAAAGCCCAACAGTACCCCAAAGGACACCTGGATGAAGTTAAAATAACTCTCATGGCCGTGTCCAGACAGTTGAGTTTACCATGAAGAGCTGAGGTAACAGTAACCCTGTGGGGATGTCAATGTTAATTCATCATATAAAAATAAAATGTCAAAAGAAGCCAAGAATCATTTGGAAAGGATGAATCACTGAGTAATATTTGCATTAATTGTAAAAGCAGTTTTTATTTCTAAAATGTTGAGTACTAACTAAGTCTCTGGAACAAAAGGGCTAGAAAAGACCAGGGAAAACCCCTTCCACCTCCCTGTTCCCCCAGCCCTTCCCCTCACTTTCCTTTGCTCAGTTCTGTGCTTTTGAGGAAGGACCTTGAAACAGAAAGGGAGATACTGAGCAGACTGGGGAGGGTTCTGCAGCTCTGTCCCCCAACACTGAGGTTTTCAGGAATATTTTCACACTGTGGAAAGAGAAAAAGATAAGGTAGCTAGACAGCAACAAAATGCCCAGTGGATTGTTTGTGTTTGTCTTATGAAAAGCATTATGTTACAACTAGCTTTGATCGGAATATGTGAAGAATTCTATGAAATACTAATGGGTTATTTTCTGCACGTCTATGACAATCCCCTCACTAACCCCAAAGTCTAGCACCTGGTCTTCTTGGTAAAGGCAGTCAAGACTGGGTGGATTTACTTTAAAACTTTGAACCACTATGACAAAGTTGGAGGCCCTGATGTCCTTGTAAATGGGGACACTTTCTAGGATCAGAGACATTCACACTTTTTGACCATGACCCACTATAAGAAAATAAATTATTTCTATTCTATGAGATGTCCCTAAAAAAGAACTTTTCAAACTCATTAAAATGATTAATGGCCCACTAAGAATAATAAGTTATAGTTTGAAAAACAGAATTTTAGGTCCCATCCAGAGGATACGGAGGCCACAATCAGAGAGAAGTGTTTCTATTTTCAAGATTATATTCACTCACACCGGATACCATTTGGATATAATTCTAAAACCTCATCTTAGATAGCAATGAGGATTATACTACAAGAAAAAGGGTGAATTTTCATCATTTCTCTGTCAGATAATAAGTTGATTAAGAGAAATAATGTGCTAAAGCCTCTTTTCATAGAGGAATTTTTTTGAAGAAGCATGATATAATAAGATATATGTACACTTGCACTACATATAAAAGTGAAACACTCAAACGAGAGTATCTTTTGATTCCGCAATTCTACTTTCAGAAATTTATACTAAAAAATTATCTAAGCAAGTGTGTAAAAGATAAGAATCCCCACAGCAAAAGGACTGGAAACAATATAAATGTCCTTTGATAGCAGATTGTTTAATCATAATTATCTCATTCTTAAGTTAAATATTATGCAACCGTTAAAAGTAATTCAGACCTACATTTAGTAAATGGAAACTTTTACTAAGTTATACATTTGCAAATTTTAATTTTCTAACTCAATTATACAATTAGAAATATATTTTTAGTAGGAGAAAAGGAGAGATTTAAAACTGTTCCAAATTTAAAGCTTAACTCTGACATCTTTAACAACCTACAGTAAATAAAACATGAAATATAAATGAGTCAAAAAGTTCTAAGCACTACAGAAAGCCTCTTTATAAGAAATACAGTAGAAAATATTGAACTCTAAAAGGGTTATTGAGTTATGCCTCTGATAATATATTAGCTTAGTGAAGATGAAAGAAAAATTGACAGTGGGATTAGTTATTTTAGAAGAGCTGATTTCTGAAAGTTTTTTTTTTTTTAAAGGAATTGATATGTATGTTCTACCACATTTAGATTTACATAAACTAACATTCCACGTTTTAATATTTCTCCTTCCATTTTCATGTTCATATTGTTTCATTTGGGTGCAATGTGAGCATTTACCATGTAGAATAGCTACCCAGTAAATACAAATACACCATGTGTGGAGCTGATGCGTCCCTCTTCCCAGTGGAGGGTGGATCTAGCAGGGGCGGCAGACACCTCTACAACAGTTAGCTAGCCAATCCATGCAATGCTTATTAGCACAGTGAGTGATACAGAGCAAATGTTGGTCATTTTATTAGATAGCATAACAAACAATGTTTATGATAAACTATGGGAAGAGTAACATACAACACAGCAAAAGTTCTGGCATTCTAGGAAGAACACATATGCGATTTCTTTCCCTTTCTACATTTATGGGTACACTGCCCCATTGGCTCTCTAAGGTGGCTATTTGTCCCTGCTGGATAGAAACGTTTGCATTTTGCCCCTAGGGGACACTTGGCAGTGTCTGTGGAAAATAGGCAATTAGAGCTGGGAGGGTGGCCACACTGGCACCTAGTGTATAAAAGGCTAGAGATGCTGTGAAACATCCTGTAAAGCACAGGACAGCCCCTCCCAGTAAACAAATACCCAACCCTGAATGTCGGTAGTGCTAAGGATGAGAAATCCTAATAAACATCATTGCACCATGACAGTGCTTTGTAATGGAGAAAAAACTATGCTGACTACCTCCCATGCCTAAGGAACTATACCTAGTGCTTCACATACAGAGGGTACCCAAAAAGTGTATACACATTTTAAGAAAGGAAAGGACTGTATTCAATTTATAATACTCAAGTCACATATGACTTGTGCAATTACAAGAGGTACCCAGCATGACCTGTTATTGGTATATATTGTATTATAGTGTTAACAGTTTTAACAGTATTAATGAAGTTTTTTCCTTTCTTAAAATGTGTATATCCTTTTTTGGCACCCTCTGTATTTCATATAGTTCTCACATCAATTCTGAGAAATACTGTCCTAAGGTGGCTTAGACCAGTTTAGAGAGTAAGTAATTTACTCAGGTTGATGGTATAATACTGGCTCAACTGACACCACAGCCTATGCTTCTTTCAATTGGTTTAGAGGCAGAAGTTGTTTTCCTCCCTGAATTACGACAGTATTCATTTTAATGTGGCATCTTTACTCCAGGTCTCCCAAATATTCTGGCTGGAGCTAGTCTACCCATAGCATAGCCTGAAAGGCAGAATAGGATTCTGACAATGCACACGACTCAGGGGACTTCCTCACAAGGCAATCAGATGCGAAGACAAAAATACCAAACAACTAGATCTCCCATTGATCCTGCAATCCCATTACTGGGCATCCTTTTACCATAAGGAGACTTGCACTAGACTGTTTATTGCAGCTCAATTTACAATCGCCAAAATGTGGAAACAGCCTAAATGCCCGTCAACCCAGGAATTGATTAATAAGCTGTGATATATATATATATATATAATTTATTTATTTATTTCATTATATACTATAATATTATATAGTATACTATATTATATCCATTATATATAATGGATACTATTCAGCTATTAAAAAAGATGGAAACTTTACATCTTTTATATTAACCTGGATGGAAGTGGAACACATTATTCTTAGTAAAGCATCACAAGAATGGAGGAGCAAGAATCCTATGTACTCAATTCTAATATGAGGACAATTAATGACCTAGTACACAGTGGTGGGTTGGGGAAGGGAGGAGCAGAGAGAGGGAAGGAGGTGGGGGTGGAAGGTTATGGTGCATGACACATCTCTTGGGGGTGGGACAATTATAAGAGGGACTTGACCTAACAAATGCAATCAATGTAACCTGGTTCTTTGTACCCTCAATGAATCCCCAACAATAAAAAATATATATATATACCAAACAATATTAACTGAAATGATATTTGTTTTTTTAAAAAGAAAATTTTTTCTTAGGTCAATTTCAGGAGTCAGAGAGAGAGTAAAGAGATTTTACTCTCTTTACCTGAACATGTCCATAGAAAATGCCATACTCACTGATGGTATGATACATACACACACACAAACACTCACACACACATATTTAAAACTCCAGTATATTGAAATGCTACTGGATGCTTTCCTTCTTTACTAATTTATGCCTACTATGTTAAGTAGCAAATGTGCCAAAGTACACAAGAATGACACAGTTTCTGTATTTACGAAGCTTATAGTTGTGCTAGACTGAAACAATGGCCACAAACTTTTGCTACTCTATCCAAATGAAGGAGAAATTTATTTCCCCATGCCTTGAGTTTTGACAGGCCTTTGTCTTGCTCTGACCAACAGAATGAGGTAGAAACGCAAATTCTGAATCCAGGTTCAAGAGGTCTTGCAATGGCAATTTGTGCTATCTTAGACCACTGTTGCCATGTGAACAACCCTGGGCTACCCACTGAAAGATGAAAGACCAAGTGAAGTACAGAGGGCCAGATCCCTAGCACCAGCTCAGCAGTCAAAAAACAGCACTACAGCACCAGCTGAGCAGCTGCAATCAGGACTAGCTGGATAGCCAAAAGTCTTCAGATATTAGTGATGCCAGCCCAGACTAGCCAACCTAGACAGGCCTTAGACTTGGAAGAAACAATGAATGCTTATTTTAATTTGCTTTGTGGTGATCTGTTTTGTTATGCAACAAAAGCTAACTACAATTTAGGAACAGTTTAGGAAGTAGGAAGACAGGCAAAAACTATGCAACATAGTAAGTGTCATGGGATACAAAGGGTATGAGAGGCATGGGTTAGTTACTGCAGTCATTTAGTAATTACACTTTCTTTGTTAGAGTCCTAGTCAGAGCCCCTCTTTGTACTCAGTTTTTACTCTACTACTTATTCAGTTCCAAACTGAACAAAAGCACCAAGAACATTAGCCAAAAACACTGTTGTGTGAATGAAAATGAGAATGGTTATAACTTTCAAAGTGCAAATATTAATAAACTGCTGTTAGCTTTAGGAAGTGATACCATTATGTGAACAAATGTGAACCTGAGACAGCCAGTCCTTCAAGATGGATCCCTCGTGCCTAACTGTGCCTAAATTTAAAATAGAACCAAGTGGGCCTTTCCTGTCACTACAATGGAGGCCTGTTCATTGTCTGCACAAATGTATCTTGCTCTGTAAACCTTCATCTTGGTCTTACTCTGTAAGCCTATCTTCTTCTTCCTCAACCTTTGTTTCATACTTGCCTTAAAAAAAATAAAAAAAAAATAAAAAGCCAAGTGGCCGTTTGCTGGCTAGAGGTCACACATGTATGGACTCTGAGTTTCTTGAAAACTCACACTTTTTTGACTTTGGAACATTCGAGCTCACCTGAACCAATCAATAAGAGCTCAGCCAATCAGGGCTCAGCTGTATCATAGATCAGAACTCAGCTTCATTGGCCAATCAGAGCTAAGCAAGTCCTAATCCTTCATTTGCATAAACAGCCCTGATTGGGAGTCTGGACAGGAACTTCAGCTATAAAACCTGAACTATCTCCATCTCCCTTCCTCATCCTCCCCTTCCTCCTCTCCTCTCTCCTATGGAATGCATCTTTGTTTTACATCAAAGGCTGTTATCTTTCCAGTTTGCAAACTGTTCACTGGAATGAAGTCTGTTTCCTCCAAATTCCTTTTCAGAGAACTTTTGTTCACAATTATAAAACAAGTGAATAATGTTTTAAATCCCTTTAACTCTCCAATATCTAAAATCAACTTCATCATTCCCATGGCAGTGGGCCTTGTTCTTGACTTTCCAATTTCTGCCACTATATCAGGCTGACACACGTCCAGTCAATAATCAATTTCTGCTGTTCTTTTCCTTGTGTTGTTTCTTGTATTGGCCCTTTCCTTTCACTTCTGCTGTCACACCCCAACTCAGACCTTTACTGCCTCACCTCTGAATGACAGCAGTCTCCATGCCATTCCCCCTTACTGCAGTGTTTCTTCTTCCTTCAGTATCTCTGACATTCTTGTCATATAACTTACAAGATAAAATTCAAGTACCTCAACTACTCAGTATACTGTACTATTTTGTTTAATAATATTATAAGCATCACCTATTACCACGTTGTAACCCAAACCCACCATGATAGGCAGTCTGATTACTCAAAATGCCTTGCCCTACAGACATATGAAAAAATGTTCATCAGCCTTAATCATCAGAGAAATACAAATCAAAACTACTTTGAGATATCATCTAACTCCAGTAAGATTAGCCCATATCACAAAATCCCAAGACCAGACATGTTGGCATGGATGTGGAGAAAAGGGAACACTTCTACACTCCTGGTGGGAATGCAAATTAACACATTCCTTTTGGAAAGAGGTATGGAGAACACTTAGAGATCTAAAAATAGATCTGCAATTCAATCTTATAATTCCTCTACTAGGCATATACTCAGAAGACCAAAAATCACATCATAACAAAGATATTTGTATCAGAATGTTTATTGCAGCCCTATTCATAATTGCTAAGTCATGGAA
>CAUYPK010130103.1:0-13080 GCA_963574355.1 Loris lydekkerianus
AACAAAGACATCTGTACCAGAATGTTTATTGCAGGCCAATTCATAATTGCTAAGTCATGGAAGACGCCCAAGTGCCCATCGACCCACGAACGGACTAGCAAATTGTGGTACATGTATACCATGGAATATTATGCAGTCTTAAAGAAAGATGGAGACTTTACCTCTTTCATGTTTACATGGATAGAGCTGGAACATATTCTCCTTAGCAAAGTATCCCAGGAAAGGAAGAAAAAGTATCCAATGTACTCAGCCCTACTATGAAGCTAAACTATAGCTTTCACATGAAGACTATAACCCAACTATACGACAAGACTATGAGGAAAGGACCAAGGAAGGGGAAGGGAGGGGGGAGGTTTGGGTGGAGGGAGGGTGATGGGTTGGGCCACATCTATGGTGCATATTTTTATCTATAATAAAAAAAAAAAAAGAAAGTGTAATGTACATAATTTAGCAGCTTGTAGTTACTCCTTATTTATTCTCACAGGATATCTATAGTTTATAATATATGGTATTATATTTTAAAGCTTTCTAGAGAATATATATCCTTAAAAAAATGAATGTGATGGTCATTTCTGAGGTATCTAAAAGTTTGGTGAGGAAACTGTTTGGTTGTATGAAAACAGAGTATTTCATCATATACGTTACTATCACCCCCGTCCTTTCACTTTGCCTTAATTATGATTAGTTCTGGCTCATGACATATGATGACTTTTTTTTTTTTGGGGGGGGGGTAGAATTACATGGTTTGATATAAGTCATCTTGTTTTGTAAGAATAAGTTGAACTGCTAGATTTTGTAAAAATGTTTTTTTCCTTACAGGAGGAAACACTTTTCTATCCTGCTGATGCTTCACATACAAATACCATGATACTTACAGAGGCTTCCTCATATTGGCATAATCAATTATTAACTCAATCTCCAGCCCTCCCCCTTCCCAAAGAATAGGGAGAAACAGCTGAAAGTTTGGTCTTTCTGGTGACCAGCCCTCATCTGTAGCCCACAGCAATTTGCCTGATTAGAAAATATACTCCTGTCATACAGAAAATGCCAAGGGATAAGGAACTCTATGTCAGGAAATGGAGTCAAAGACCAAATATTAGATAAGAAAGTTCTCCTAGTTCCTCTATTTCTCAAGAAATTATAAGGATTTTAGGCAGTTTGTGCCAGGCACTGAGAATAAAGACCAAAATATGTATAATTTGACAAATTAGCTGAATATTGATCTTATAATGTAGAATGGGATGTATAAATATCACTGAATATTTCTCTTAGTTTTATTTATATGCTTTATTAATGACAATAAGAAGTAGACCTGATCAGACCTAGTCCTTATTGAGGCAGTGTTTTTTTCATGAGTTTAATAAATATATTGTCTGGGTTTAGTGGTACACACGTGTAATCCCAGTACATCGGGAGGCTGAGGTGGAAGGATTGCTTGAGGCCAGGAATTTGAGACTAGCCTGAGCAATATAGCAAGACCCCATATCTACAAAAAATAAATTAGCTGATTATCTGGGTATGATGTTTCGTGCCTGTAATCCCAGGTAGTCTGGAAACTTAGGCAGGAGGGTCACTTGAGCCCAGGAGTTAGAGGCTACAGTGAACTGTGATGATACCACTGCCCTCCTACTTGGATGACAGAGTGAGACCTTGTCTTTAAAAATAAATATTATCTTAGATGTCTTTAATATTCTGTACAATTCCTTTTTCTTGGTCTCTGAACTATGTATCTAAACAATGTACAAAATGGGTAACCAGGCAAACAGGAGTTTGTACAACTAGTGACCTCTCTCTAATGCTTATTTGTAGAAAATGCTGAGATAATCTAAAAGACACCAAATATGCTGAGAAATGACTTTCTCTCCACTTTCTAGACTGACATCACTTTAAGCGATAGCAGTTGAAACATTTGATCAAGGATAATAACATCTCACAACTGCCATAATCCGTCCTAGGACCCGGGAATGTGGGTGGCTCATTGACTCTCAACTTTATATGCAGCAAGCTACATTTTACCTCATTGATAGGTCTTCGAGCCTTGCACCTTACAGCAAAACAATGCAGGCTCACAAATAATGGCATTTCATTAGCTTTGTTATCACTTTGAGGGAAAATAATGGTTTCATTGTATGTTGATTCTCTTAAAGTTGGAGTTTCCAAGAACCTCTTGACCACATTAAATGAGGACTTAGTGTGCTCTTGGGGAGATTGTCTTTTCTTCCTTATCATTTGGCACTTGACTGCCTACATAGTGCTTAGAGCAGTCTATGTGTGGTGGTGTAGTATCATCCCCTAGAAAGAATAATCTGGCCTTTGATGTGTTCATTTTGCACCTAGGAGATCGTGGGACTCATTACCTTTAATAATGTATTCCACCGAGCAACCAGAGACTAATGCCCTTTGAGTTCATTGCATATTTTTAAAGCTACATACTATTGCTTTGCCTGTGGACTACACGGAGGAATTTTACTACCCCATTTATTATAGCATTGATCAATGAGCTACTTTCTGCTTCTGTCCTTAAAAACTTAAGAACTTCTCAGACTCTTTTAACTTTACATATAACATTTGCATTGATTGCTTATCACTGAGAGCTTTCATTTTACACCTTATTTTATCATCTTCTGCAAATTCTTTGTATATCATTTTCCAATTATGCTGTAAGGCAGTGGTCCCCGACCTTTCTGGCACTAGAGATAGGTTTCATGGAAGACAGTTTTTCCATGGATTAAGGGAGTGGTTTCAGGATGAATCATGTGTGTTAATCTCCACCTCAAATCATTAGATGTTAGGTGCCTGTAGGAATGCAACCTAGATTCCTTGGATGCACAGTTTACGGTAGGGTTTGTGCTTGTTTGAGAATCTGATGTCACTGCTTACCTGACAGGAAGGAGAGTTCAGGAAGTGATGTGAGCCATAGGAATGGCTGTAAATGCAGAGGAAGCTTTGGCCACTCACCCCCTGCCATGCAGACCAGTTCCTGCACAGGTCCTAGACCCAAGGGTTGGGGACCTCAGATGTAAGAGACAGCCATGGGTTGTGAGGTTGTGTATATAACAAGATATATTCCTTGTCATTAGAATTCTTCATTTTATTGTATACTGTTGCATGTTACGTGTATATTTGTGTATTTATCTGTATATATGTAAAGTAATGATTAACATTTATTACAAACTTATATCTAAGTATTATAACAATCACATCATATGTATTATAGCAGATAATTCAATAATTCTATGAAATAGACTTTACTGTTCTTTTAAAAATTAATAGGTTTCATTTTTTTAAGAGTAGGTTTATAAAAAATTGAGCTAGGAAACAGAGTTTCCGCATACCACCTCACCTTCCCACTACCCTATGCACAGTTTCCCCTCTTACAATCAACTTATATTAGTGATGTGCATTTGTTATAATTGATGAGCCAACTAAAGTCCCTGATTATACTGCACTTCATCAGTGTCATACATTCTATGAATTTGGACATGTGTTTAATGAATTGTATCTGCTACTACAGTATCATACAGAATAGTTTTGCTGCCCTAAAAATCCCATTCTCTGCATGTCCTCCTCTTTTGTACTAGATAAAATTGCAGCTTGGAGATGAAATAATGTAGCGAAATAAGTACAGGAAAAGGCACAGTGGCGCAGTCCTGTAATCCTAGCACCTCTGAGAGGTGGAGGCAGTAGGATTCCTCAAGCCCAGGAGCTCGAGACCAGCCTGAACAAGAGGGAGAACCCATTTCTAAAAAATAGCTGGGTGTTGTGGCTGGCTCTTGTAGTTCCAGCTACTCAGGAGGCTGGGGCAAGAAGATGGCCTGAGCCCAAGAGTTTGAGGTCGCTGTGAGCTGTGATGATCCCATGGCACACAACCCAGGGTAACAGAGTGAGACTCTGTCTCAAAAATAATAATAGGTGTGGACACTGCCTACTTGCCTACTATCTGTGCTCCTAAATCATCCATTAGGCTGCCTGATTCATTAGTTATCGAATCATCTAGGGAACCCTAACTTGTTAAGATCATTGCTAATTTTTACTAACTTTATGAAAGCACATATGTACAGGGAACATTCAGCTTGTGCCTTCCTTTTTCTTTTGAAGTCAAAATGTTTTGGGGAAATATTACAGGGAATTTTAAATTTTTAATTATTGGGTATTTGACAAGGCTTGTGGTTTAAAGAGCAGTTACCAAAAGGAGTAGTGGTGTTAAAATGACGAAAGAAATAAGGAAGTCCATTTTCTGATCCTTTATCATCCCTAGCTATAGGTGGTGGAGGCTCTGGACTAAGTCCTGACTCCTAGAATAACGAGGAATAAAGGAGGTACCAGCCCCGAATTTTTTAAATGAGAACCTGAACCAATGGGGAAGCCATGTGGAGAAATGATCAAAGTTGTATTCAATGTGGAGCATTAGGTTAATTGCATAATGTCTAACTTTGGGAAACTGATCTTTATGAGTGTGGTTATAAAAATATATCTGAAATAAAAGACATCACCCGGTGCTTATGTGTGCTGATAGCATATAAATTAGGAGGAAGGGGCAGATAAGGCCATTTCTCTTCACATCAGTGTCTTCTGCCACACTCAGCACGTGCCAGAGAAGATAGGACTGCTCTAGGAAATTGTTCCGAGGGCTGCACTGACCTTACACCACCCCTTTCTAATATGCAAGAGACATTTGTGGTTCAGAAACAATAGCTGGGTGGGGAGCATGTAGATTTAGAATCTGTTTGAATTATGATAGTATTTTATCAAAAATCAATTTATTGCATGCATGCAAACTTCCCCCCTATATTTTGCCTTTTTTTCCTTGTGGGGAGTGCGACGGTAATATTTAAACTGCAGTTAGGAAGCTGACCTTAGTTTAGATTAAATCCTGGATTTGAGAATTTGAGTCTTGAATGCTAGCAACAATACACAGTAGCTGCTTGAGATTTCCCAAGTTGACTTCTTGTCCTCATATAGAAAGTGGGTGATTTAGATCAAACCATCTCAAAAGTTAAAATCACCATAGTTCTTGACAAGGGCAAAGAAGGAATGAAGAGGAAGGAAGCTGAAGGGAGAAAAGAAAATATAAAATGAGAGTGTCTCCTTGCAGCTGTCTTAGGCTCTTGGTCTCTGTGAAGCCTCTTTTTCCTGTCTCTTTTTCTCATATTTTCCTGGCCACCTTTTCTGATCTTTTTGACAAGCTCCTTTCCATCATCTGTTCTTCACTCTGAGTGTCTCCTCAGGTTTAGATCTCAGTTCTCCTTCTACATATTCTCCTTGATCATCGCTGTTTAGATAACAAAGCCCTTCTCATCAATAACGATTACCAAGTAGACATTAGCTTATATGACCTGACTTCATTTGGGCCTAAGAAATGAAGCATCCCTCGTGATCCATAGCTGAATCACCCATTTTCTCTGTTTCCCCCCCACCCCCCAGGGTCGTAAGAGTGAGGCTGAAAAGTTCTTCCTGAAGGCTATTGAGCTGGACCCCACCAAAGGAAACTGTTACATGCATTATGGTGAGTGGTTGATAGTTTTTCTTTTGTTTTTCCATGTCTATGTACTATTAGTGTCTATACGAGATTTAGGTTTTGATAGGTAAAGAAGATTTTCAGAGGAGATTAACTTTGTTGTAGATTTAGCCTCATAATGGATTCTTACCTTCTCATTCAAAACACTTACATTAAAGGAGGCTGAGTGTTATATATTTTCTTTTGGTGAATTTGATAGGGCTTCAACAGAGAAGGCGATTTCACAGTTTGATTTGGGTTCAGTGTGGAGTTTAGATGAGATCTCGTCAAGAAAGCATCTAACTCCTGGCCTGCTGCATAGTTAATAATGAAGACATTAGCTTCCTTTTCATTCTAAATGATAATGTATTGCTTTCTGAGAGAGGGAGTTTGAAGTTTTAGAAATTTAAATTTTGGCCTCAAAATCTTGTTTTCTGGAAGACAGGGTTTGTACACCAGCCTATAAATGCCTAAGATTGAGGCCAGAGAAGCTACAACAAGCATAAAGCATGGCTGCCTCAATCCATTTAGCCTTGGCCTTAATCAGTCCAGAATGAGCTTCCATAACAACTCAGCCATCCTCTGCTCTGTCATTAGTAGTGAGTCATCTGTTTAGTGAGGCGAAGTATATGGATGGTTTGGTGGTGGGCAAGATCTGCTTACTCCTACCAGATTTACAGGAGCCAAAAACAATTTACTTTTGTTCATCTCTTGGGGGAAAAAGATTTTTTTTTTTTTAATCACTATTGACTATGATGTATTAGTGATTATCAAGTAGTAAACTTAAAAGTGAACAACAATTAAATCTTCAGGAAATAAAGCTAATCTGCTTATATAATATTTAATTCCTTCTCTGTTTCCAGCTAGTAAAAAATAAATCAGTGACAGGCTGCAAGTGTAGAAGACTAGAAATAATACAATGAGGGATACATATAACCCCAAGTCCATTTATAAATTTATATTGGTGTGTGTATATGTTTGTAAATCTGGGGTTCTGATGCTTTAATGCAGAATGTAATTTCACATAAAATTATTACATAATCATTTCACATTTTGTTTCACAATGTCACTTTCCTGCTATCTTAAGATAGTCAACTAATTCAAGTTTGCTGCAGGATTTATTTTTATTTTAATAGATTTTTCTGTGGGAAGTATTTTGAATTAACATTTTCTCATGCCTAATGTTTTTGGTACCCTACCATGCATGGAAATTGATTGATAATTATTTTCCCTGAGTGCTGAAGGACCACTCCTAATAGCATTTTATAAAATAGGATTTCTTTTTTTTTGTCTTTCTCCCTGCTTATTCTTTGTCTCAGACTGATACTTACTCCATTTTCTAAGATTATTTCCCATAATATTATTGTGATTATTATATATATAAGTTTTCTACAATCATTTTCTTTAATCATCTTTGCTGCTTCATTTGAATTTCAATCAGAAAAAAAAACACATTTATTAATTTAAAAAGCAGATCTCATTATGCTGGCTTTGTCCATCATTTTTTTTCTAATTAATTAATTTTTTTTTTTTATTATAGATAAAAATATGCACCATACATGTGGCCCGACCCATTACATTCCCTCCACCAAAACCTCCCCCCTCCTTTCCCCTTCCTTGGTCCTTTCCTCATAGTCTTGTGGTATAGTTCGGTTATAGCCTTCATGTGAAAGCTATAGTTTAGCTTCATAGTAGGGCTGAGTACATTGGATACTTTTTCTTCCATTCCTGTTCTATTATTTCTCTAGAATTACTATCAATAGGTCGATATATATTTTGAGTTGATTCTGCAACGTTTGAGTAGTGCTTTCCGTCTTAAAAATTATTCTCATTACCAAAGGGATACCGCAATTTTATTTTCCAACCTTTCTTTTTCCTTCCTTTCCATCTCTCTTTCTGCCCACTCACATAACACACACACACACACACACACTTTTATACAAACTACCTAATATTGTTTGTTAATATTTTTAGCAATTTTCATAAATATGTTCCCATTCCATAGACCTATCTCTTATTTCATGGGTTCCATCTTTTTACTTTACAAGGATATTTTTTAGTTTACTTTATTTTAATCATCCAAATGAGGTATACTTTATTTTAAAAAGCACACTTGTTAATTTTAATGCATATTAATAAATATATACTCATGAAATTACCATGTCAATCATGATATAGGACATTGCTGTCACCCCAGAAGTTTCTTCATGCCCCTTTGAAGTCATAATCCTTGACATTTGCCCTTCAAGGACATAAGTGATTTTTTTTTATTATAGGGATATGCCATAATTTATTAATGCATTTAGCTCTGGATAACATTCAGGCTGTTTCCAGATTGTAACTGTTATGAATAAAGTAAGTATAATCATTCTTGCACATATCATTTTATACATGTGTTTTTATTTTTCAGGTAAATGCTTAAGAGTTGAAGTGCTGAGTCCTACAGTAGAAAGGGGAGTGTGTTTAACTTTAAAAGCAACTGGAAAACTTTTTCAAAGCAGTTGTGTCATCTTATATTCATACCTGTAATGCATGAAGATTCCGCATGAACCACATTCTTGCAAACATTTCAAATTATCAATTTGTTTTAATTTGTGTAACCCAAGTGAATATAAAATAGCATCTTAAATTATTTTACTTTTAATTTCTTTATGGTTAGATTAAATCGTAGGCATTTATTTTTCAAAACATGATGTTTTGAAGTCTATAGACATTGTAGAATTGCTAAATCTGGCTAATGAACATATCTATTACCCCATGTTAACATTATTACATTTATATTAAAACCTCACAGTTTTTATATAAATGACCTTGATGATCAGTGTTGAATATCTTCACAGGTGCTTCTTAGTCACCTACATAACTTCTCTCCCAGAATATACATCTCTTTCCTATTTGCTATAAAATATTTGGTAGTTTCACTGTTTTATGTACTCTTGATACAGTCTATGTACAGAAAAATATTTAGAAAAATTGTTTTTGCCATTTTGCGTTTTGCTCATTTGCTTTCCTTAAAACTTTAAAGAGCAGAAATTTTCCGGTTAAATCCAGTTAATCAATTTTTAAGTTTTATAGTTACTGTTTTTGTGTCCTCTCAAGAAATCTTTACTTAATCCAAAGTCACAAAAAATATTCTTTCATGATCTTTCAAACACTTTCAGTTCAAGTTTTTAGTTCCACGTTAAAGATCATGACTTTTTTCCTGTTAATTTCTGTAAAAAGTTAAAATTAAGTTTATTTTTCTTCATATTGATATCCAGTTGTTTCATCACCTCTTTTTTGAAAATACTATCCTTCCTCTCTTAATTACTTTAAGACATCTTTCAAAAGCTAATCGACAATGTGTGTGGTTGATTTCTGGATTCTGCATTCTATTCTGTGACATATATCCTGATGCCAATATCACATTATCCTGATGCCAATATCACACTGTCATGAATTGTGTAGTTTTATAAGTACCAACTGCAAGTTGGTCTTCAGATAGTGAGCTTCAACTTTGTTCTACTTTTTTCCCCCCAAATCTTTGGGTTTTTCCAGAATCTTTGCATTTCCAAATAAAATTTGAATCTCCTTGTCTTTTTTTATAACAACAACACAAAAGTTCATTTGAGGTTTTGTTGGGGATTGCATTGCTACAATCGGCAGCTTCACAATATTGACAATTTGAATACATGACCACGACATGTCTTAACCCTTATGTTTTTATGAACATTCAATTGAAAATATTTTTAATTTCTTTTTGCTCTATGAGTTTTATAAGAAGTAGATTATGCAATTTCCAAATACTAGGGAATTTTCTAATTTTTTATTTCTAATTTAATTTTCTTTTATCAGAGAACTTGCTCTGCTATATTTAAATCATTTAAAATATATTAAGATGTTCTGTGGCCTAACAGATGGTCTAGCTTGATCAATATCCCATATACACTTGAAAAGAATACATACAAGGTTTGCAAACTTCACAAACACAACCTAGAAAAAGTGCTGCATACCTCATTGCTAAATATCACTATGGTCACTTTCAAAGAACTCGATTTGGGAAGCTATCACCAATGTTACTGCCCAGTCCTCCCATTAAAGCAACGTTAAAACTCTTTTTCTGGAATGACTATCAGAGCTTTGTCATACAAGGTCTGACAACTAAGAGTACTTGCCACTGTGCGCTTATGTTGGCAACACTGCACAACTTGTTAAGATTTCATTACCTTGACATATCAGTGCCTCACAACTGTGCTTGTGCTGACAGGTAGCAGTGTCTTGCTGGGTTGTATTTGTTATCATTGTTGCGTATTTTTGTGTGACATACAACAACAGCTGTGATGGGCATTCCAGAAAAAGAGTTCCAAAATGAAACTCTTGGGTTCCATTGATCTTCGTGGAGTTCATGATCTTAATTTCCAGATCGTATATTCTGTAGTTTTTACATTTGGTGGTGTGTAGATATTTAGTGAGATTGATAGTTTTGATCAGATTCTTACTGATTTTTTGTTTACTTGTTTTATCAAATATTGGGAGAAGTGCAATACAATTTTCAATATTAATGATTACTTATCTCTTTTTCTCTCTTTGGAAGGTGGCATACATATTCTTCTGTATTAAGTTAGATATTTGTAACACATGTGAATGTGTTTTTTCATCTCTGAGAGCATTCCTTGTCTGGAAGCCCGTCTCAGTGGCTATTAATATAGCCCATGTTTTATTTCTTATGTTTCATGTTTGCATTGTGTATCTTTCCTTTCCTTTACTCCCAACCCTCCATTTGACGTATTTCTCTAATACATGTCACTTAGTTATGTCTTCTAATTGCCTGAAAATCCCTTAACTTAAAACTGGAATGTCTAGGATGTACATTTTAATGTAATTATTGATATAATAGAGCTTATAGTTCACTAAGGCTCTGTTTTGGTGTTTTTTCTTCAATCTTTTATTCTCTATTCTTCTTATTGAATAATCAGATTAGATAATTATATAAATCTAGTATCTTATTGAATACTGCCTTTTTATTTATATTCAAGTTAACTTTCCATCATTAAAAAAAATTAACTTCTATCTGCAATTAACCCTATGGTAAATTTTTAGTTCTTGCATCACTTCTCTAGTATTTTTATTTAGTTTCATTTTATAACTTTTATTTCTCTGCTAAGGTTTTCTTTATGATTACTCATAAGGTTTTCTTTATGATTGTTCATTAAAATCATATTTTCCTTGAAATCTTTGAATGTATTTATGACACTTTTAAAATTTTTGTGTTGAACCTAACATGTGGGTCATCTTATAGTCTGTTTATATACATATTTTATATTGAATTATGAGTCAAATTTCTTATTTATTTGAAGATATAACATTTTATTATATTTTTGAAATTACAGTAGATATATTGTATATACTCTGCATTATATTCCCTTTCTCTGCAAAGTATCTTTTTCTAGGCACCTATTGCTTGATCTCCTTAAACACAAATATGCTTAGTTTTATGTTGTGTTAAGATGGATTTGTAGAAAGTCCAAGCACCTCTAACTTGTTAGAGTTCAAATTCCAAGTCCTCACTACCTCACAAATTTTTGGGTGGGGCTATGTTTAAGGTTTAAGGAGAATCTAAAGCAGGCCTTAGCACTAGACTGTTTATCACAGCTCAATTTACAATCATAAAAAATGTGGAAACAGCCTAAATGCCTACAAATCCAGGAATGGATTAACAAGCTGTGGTATATGTATACAATGCAATATTATTCAGACACTAAAAGAAAGGGAGACTGTACATCTTTTGTACTAACTTGGATGGAAGTGGAACACATTCTTCTTAGTAAAGCATAACAAGAATGGAGAAGCAAGAATCCAATATACTCAATTTTGATGTGAGGACAACTGATAACCTAGTACATAGTGGGGGTGGGGGGAGTGGAGGGAGGGAAGAAGGGAGTGGGTGAGGGGGCATAGTGTTTGGCACACCTCTTATGGGAGGAACACATTTATAAGAGGGACTTTGCTTGACAAATGCAATTAGTGTAACCTGGATCTTTGTACTCTCAATGAATCCCCAACTATAAAAAAAAATAAAATAAAATAAAGTAGGCCTTGGTGAATATGGTATAGTCTTTTTGCCATGTCAGTTAAATGCTGAAGTGCTAATAACATCTCTTAACTCCTACTGTGCTGGAACTCACATGTCTGCCAGCATTGATTGATTTCTATTTAATTTGTTATCCTTTCAACCCAGGAACAGCTGATAACTTCACATGATCTTCTGAGAATGAGCCATAATCTCATTCTCAGCCATAATCCACACAGACTTTGATTTCATCCTCTTCCCTTTCATCCTTGTTGTACAGTTGCTCTCCAGTGACTGCAAATTTCAGGGGCTTTAGCTGTCAAGATTCTGATCTCTGCCTTCTCAGCTCAGACGAATCCCCATGTCTTGTTCGAATATCTTTTTCACCATCACATTAGATTTGCCCAGACAGAGAGAGATGGACTAAACATGGGACTTACTGCTGAGTTCTCTTCACTCAGAGATTGTAATTTGGAGTGTTCATTGTTCTGTGGTTAACATAGTTATCTCACATGCAAAGTTATTAGATAATATGTGACCTGAAATTGTCCCCAGGCAAGTGTGTTTTACCTACACTTTCTCTGAGGACTTTTATAGTTTCATGCCTTAGGTTTAAACCTTTTATCCATCTTAAATCATTTTGTAAGTTGTGAGAGGTGTGGATACAGTTTTAATCTGTTACATATGGTTATCCAGTTCTCCCAACACCATTTACAGAATAGGGATTTTTTTCCCCAGTGTATGTTCTTGTTTGGTTTATAAAAGATCAGGTGGCTGTAAGATGTTAGTTTCAATAAATCGGTAGCCTTTATATATACCAACAATAGTCAAGTTGAAAAATCACTTAAGGACTCTATTCCATTCACAGTAGTGCCAAAGAAGATGAAATATTTGGGAGTTTATCTAACAAAAGACATAAAAGATCTCTATAAAGAGAACTATGAAACTCTAAGAAAAGAAATAGCTGAAAGTGTTAACAAATGAAAAACATACCATGCTCATGGCTGGAAAGAATTAACATTGTTAAAATGTCTATACTACCCAAAACAATATATAATTTTAACACAATCTCTATTAAAGCTCCACTGTCATACTTTAAAGATCTTGAAAAAACAATACTTCATTTTTTATGGAATCAGAAAAAAACTCGAATAGCCAAGACATTACTCAGAAATAAAAACAAAGCTGGAGGAATCACGCTACCAGACCTCAGACTATACTACAAATTGATAGTGATCAAAACAGCATGTTACTGGCACAAAAAACAGAGAGGTAGATGTTTGGAACAGAATAGAGAACCAAGAGATGAATCTAGCTACTTACCGTTATTTGATCTTTGACAAGCCAATTAAAAACATTCAGTGGGGAAAAGATTTCCTATTTAACAAATGGTGCTGGGTGAACTGGCTGGCAACCTGTAGAAGACTGAAACTGAACCCACACCTTTTACCATTAACTAAGATAGATTAAAGTGGATTAAAGATTTAAACTTAACACATGAAACTATAAAAATACTAGAAGAGAGTGCAGGGAA
>CAUYPK010130104.1:0-25372 GCA_963574355.1 Loris lydekkerianus
GACAGGATCTCACCTGCTCCTGTTACTCTGTGAGATCAGGCCTTTTTCATAAGACCTTGCATTTACTTTAAACTTTATATTATAAGCGATGATAAAATGTGAATTAATGGCCACTGTGCAGGAGTAACATTCCTGAAATAACACGGTGCATTGCAGGCTGCCTGGCCCCCTTCCACCTGTCACCAGACATTGTCCGATCTGATTTTCCAACTTGCATTTGCTGGCTTTGGTTGAATGACTTCACAAATTGCTTTCATGATTATCCTTACGTCCTGGTAAAGGATATGGGTTTGATGAATAAATATATTGTTTACACTTGGCCTCTATCATTTGTGGTCTTGAGTTACTCAAGATTTAAATTGCACGAGGCTTCTAGTAAAATCATGTATATCCAAACGCAGATTTAACTTTATGTAGATCAGTGATCTACATATACACATAGTTTCAAAATGATGGAAACTTTTTCCCTGTGTTTTTAAACTTCAGTTACTTTCTGCGTTTTTTTCATTTTAGCAGTTTCTAAGGAAAGTTGCATATAAGATGATTCTGTTCCTGCATCTTCTCAGTTGTTTCTCCCTGATCCTCGTCCTTTTCCTTTCCTACGGCGAGATTTGGCTTTCCCTTCAAGGATCTCTTTGTGCTCTCTGTCCAGTTGAAGCCTAGTAATAACCATGCTGCTGGGGGGAACACCCACATGGACAGTTGTGCCATTAGCCTTTTCCCAGTGCACCTGCTCAGTAGACGTGACACAGTTCTTCCTGTAAACCTGGACTACTTTGCCTATATGTTGACTTTTATAGTGCCCCCCCATCCTGAAATTTATCCTCCTTTCGGATGGGCCAGGATGAACTTTTTACTTCTGTCCCAGTTCTTTGGAAAGAGGGGAAGACATAATCTTCCTGTGAATGTGCACTGAAATATCTTTTGTGGTTCTTGCATTAAGTCAGAAGTCAAAAAGGGATTGAACTTCATTTTGGTCGCTGCTGCTTTGGCAATAGCCCCCAAAGGGAAGAGTACTTTCTGCATTTTTGAACCAAGGTCATATTGACATATTCCCTCCACTAAAATCTCTAAAAAAAAGTTTAGCTGATTTTTTAAAATCCCGTTGTTAGTGATATTCAGCTAGGATCCTTAAAACCTGTCAAATTTCTCATAAATGAGTTGCTTGTATAAGTAGTCAAATTAAAATGTGGCTTTAAGGAGCATTTAGAGGTAGGGAGGAGGAAAAAGATATACATTAGACTAATTAATGTGTTTTAATAGATGGCACAACGTTTCTGTAAATTGAAACTTTCAGCCTACGGATTTATGTAGAATTGTGGTTCAGCAGGTATTAGTCAGCTTGAGCCGTGTTTCATGACTACCAGTAAAGGAAACTGAGCTTTTACTGGAGATGCCATCCGTGATCAATCAGTTGACCAACACGTGAGTATTGAGGAGGCAGGGGTCTTAGAGCAGTAGAGGGTTCATAAATCATACAATTCATTTTGGGAGATGAGATGTATTTATGAACAGTTAATGTACAGCAGATAGTAGGAAATAAAGAACCTTGAGTTGCAGACAAATCTGAGGATATGACGTGAGTCACTATTATGGGATTAATCATACAAAAAACTGAAAAGGCCAGGATTTGTTATTGACTTCATTTGGGATGAAGGCTCTGATTCTCTGATGGTATATGGCAGGTACTCAGACTGAAGCCCACTGCCTGGGTAACAATTAACAAACAGGTATTTAACACTAGCTATACACCTGCCCACGTGCAAGGTGAATGTGGTAGAGCTAACACCCTCATTACAACTATAGCACAAGAGGTGATCCCAGACTACACTGGGAGAAATGGAATGAGTGACTTAGCTAGAAGGTTAGGAGTTATGTATTCCCTGAAATGTAAAGAATGTAGAGGAGTTGGGAAGGGGAATCTGGGGAAAGGTGTGTTCCAGGGAACATTATATATGTCAAGATCTAGAGTTCAGGGCAAGAAATACACATTTGAGGCAGAAGTCCTGATGGCTGCTGGTCAGAGTGAAAGTCAGAGTAGCATCATGAGAGAGAAGGCTAGAGAGGTAGAAGGACATATGACAGTAATGGGTTTGGAGTTTATCCTAAGGGAAATGAGAATAAAATGTTCTGAAGAAGGACGCAGCATGATCAGAGTTATCTATTAGGTTATGGTCCTAGATGCCTAGGACTGTGATATGGATGAAATGGACAGTGAGATGGGTACAAGAGTCCTGCTGTCTAAAGTCACCTTGGGAGGCTCGTAAAGCAATATAGCTTAGCTAGGACGCTCACTTACCTAGATCTGACTGGAGGCAGGGGCCAAGGAAAGACGTGCATTGATATAAGGGATATTTGGCAAATGAGGTTGACAAATCTTAGATATGCAAAGACCATAAAGAGACAATGATGTCAGTTTTTTGCTTTGTGCAACAGGGTCCAATACAGTGCTCCTTGGAGGCACTGAGCACTGTGGAAGGGGCAGGCTTTACAGGGAGAAGAATGAATTCTGTTAGATATACGTGGGTACATCCAATTGGACGTGTCTAAGAAACCACTGGGTAGATGGATCTGCCACTCACAAGCCAGAACTAGAAGTAACAGTGTGAGAGGCATTAGCTTGCACGTGGCACTTGATGCCTCAGGGTTGAGGAGAGTGACTAGGGGCAGTTGGGTTTAGTGTGTGTAGATCCCCCTGAGCTGTGAGTTACAGCAGCCTTTAGGAGACATCTAGGGGAAGGAGGCTGCAGAGACCCTGAGATGGAATAGCCAGAGAAGTCGAAGGAAACCTGTGTTCACAGAAGTCAAGGGACACATGGGCTTTGAGAAACGCAGGAGTGGTCGGTAGTGCCAGATACTCCCCCAAAGTTATGTGAGGATACGGGCGGAAATGAAATTCTGCTAAGACAAAGCTTACGGTCACCTTGCCCCGATCACCTGATTTAGATTTAGTTAACATGGAATTGAACAAAAATATCTAAGATGCCATTTGCTGAACAAACCTGAGTGCTAAATATATTATTATAGGAAATCCCGAGGTTTCCAGCGGCTGAACTGGCCACTCCAATAGAGCCTTTGTGGCTAGGAAGAGATGAAATTAGGATTTGAGTGAAGAGCATTCCAGTTTTACAAAAGTATTGAAGGAAGGAGGGAAGCCACAAATCTGATTTAGTGAAGACGTTTTCCTTGACAGCAGGATTTACTCCTGGGTTATAAATTTGCCATGATCAAGACTAAAATGCAGTGAAAGTTAAATTTCACCTATATCTCATTCAACGCCTAACATGATTTAAATGACAAGATTTCGGGAGTGACATGTAGCCTTGGATCTAAATATATTTTTTATGGCTGGAAATTTTAATTTCAGATCAGTGAAAAATCATGACGCCTCTTCATGTGTAAGAGAGTTAAAGAGTGGAGTGTGAGGCCACTGCAGATGGTTTTGTCAGGCAGAACTATTAATGCTAAGGGGAATCAGATGGCAGGATTTGCACAGGTTTATCTATAAATTTGCTCCTGCAAGATAATATTGAGATGGCTGAATGACCGACCTCATTCTAAGATAGAAACACGATGAGTTCATCTTGTTTTAATCTCACATTGAATGTTTAATTTGCCTGTGACATGCCAGCACAGATGCCCTGTAAAAGCATTGCATGTGTGTGACCGGCTCCTGCCTCCCACCCCAAGTTGCATTTAGAAATGGTCTTTCCCTGGTTCTCTCTGACCCAGCTTCAGTGACCACCTTTCTTCAAAAGGCTTTGGCCTCTTTCCACCCCAGGACCTTTGAACCTACTGTCCTGGCTTGACCTACCGTTGAGCAGACTTCTTTTTATCTAAAGTTCCAGTTCAAGTGTCACCTTTGGAGGAAGCTTGTTCTCACATCCTTGCTGAGGTCTGACTTCCTTTTGTCTACTCTCATTGTCCCGTATACTTTTTGGAGTGGTTGCAAATTAGAAAGGGAGCCAGGTACAGCTACTTGGGAAGCTGGGGTATCATCACTTGAGCCCAGAAGTTTGAATGTAGCATGGGCAGCATAGCAAGACTCTATTTAAAAAATTTAGAGAGGGAAAGAATTCAGTAATAACCACCTTGACTACTGATGTTTGTATGTCTGTTTATTTATTTGTTTCTTTTTAAAAGATAGGGTCTTGCTCTGTCACCCAGGCTGGAGTGCAGTGGCACAATTCTGGCTTGCTAGAACCTCAAATTCTGGGCTCAAGCGATCATCCTGCCTCAGCCTCCCAAGTAGGCAGCCTCCCTATGGGGATGACAGGCTCACACCACTACACCCTGCTAATTTATTTGTCTCTCTCCCTCCTCCTCCCTCCCTTCCTTTCTTCCTTCCTTCTTTTCTTTCATCTTTTTATAGAGATGGGCTTTCCCTGTGTTGCTCATTTATAACTCCTGGCCTCCCACATTGTCCAGAATCCAGGATTGTGATGTGAGACATCATGCCTGGCCTTGACTGCTTTTTTGAGGTTTTCAGAAACCCTCTTGCTGACTGACGATTCTTGTAGAGACAATGATAATACAAGATCATGGTTTATGAGTGCTATGTGTTAAGCATATAGATTACCATTGTCCCTCAGGGGAATTGGTTACAGGACCCTCAAGTACTAAAATGCTCAGAATACTCAAGTCCTGCGGTCGGCTCTGGAAAACCCACATATACTAAACTTGGCCATGTTTATAATTTTTTTTTTTTTTTTTGCAGTTTTTGGCCAGGGCTGGGATTGAACCCACCACCTCTGGCATATGGGCCTGGTGTCCTACCCCTTTGAGCCACAGGCACCACCCTTGGCCATGTTTACACACCATTTTAGTATCCTATGAATACTATATATTTTTTATCTTCCTTTGGTTGAATACTATCTGCTTAACTGGATTCTTGCATTCAAGCCCAGGTTGTTCAAAAGTCAACTGAATTTCATTTCTCACAGGGAGCCTATGGTGTCATTATTATCTTCATGCACGTTATATGAGGAAATTGGGGCACAAAGAGAGTAAGCTGCCCTGGATCACCCAGCTAGCGGGTGCCGTGAGCAGTGCCAATGCCATTCAGACCTCTGTGAGGGATGATTGTGGGATGTTTTTTGAAAGGCATTTCTCATAGCCTGTGTGACTGTTGATAGAATGTCTTTCAAAGGCTTCTCTTTTGTGGTCTTCCTGGTTGTTAGTTACACATACCTAATGGTAGATGTCCACTAAAATCCTCAACGGTTGGTACATATTTCTCTGTTCTGATGAGGACGTAGTTGATTGCGAGTCATTGAAACAGGACTAAGTCAACATCCTTCCTCCCAAAAGAAAGTTTTTCAGTGTCATGCTAGCAGGAGAAAATGATGAATGATTATGAAATAAATAAAATCAAAGCCATGGCTGTGATGGTTTTTCCATGTGACTGTCCGCGGTAGACTTGGCCACCTCGGCAACCGTCCTCTGGAGGTGCCAGTTCAATAAATGTAATGGGAGCAATCTCGTTCTATTACTTTTAAATTAACTTAGTCTGTGTGGCTGTCCTCATCCATGGCTCCTTCTTGGGGAGCAAGACTGTGCTGTATTGATTCAGGTGATGGATGAGAATATTAACAGTTCTGAGATAAGACAGGAGCCCCACACAGGGGCCTCCAGTCAGGCAGGCCCCCGCAGCCTCTAAGTGAGTTAGCACCACTCGATATGGGAACAGCAAACCCCTCAGATACATTTAAAGTTAAAATCCACACATTAAGGCTAAACACATGAATTCACGGTCATCAGGTAAAGCTGATATTTAAAAACCCTTAGCATCTGGCTTGGTGCCTATAGCTCAGCAGTTAGGGTGGCAGCCACATACACCGGAGCTGGTGGGTTTGAATCCAGCCCGGGCCTGCCAAACAACAAGGACAACTACAAACAAAAAATAGCTGGGCGTTGTGGCAGGTGCCTGTAGTCCCAGCCACTTGGGAAGCTGAGGCATGGGAATCTCTTAAGACCAAGAGTTTGAGGTTGTTGTGAGCTGTTGCCACTGCACTCGACTGAGGGCGACATAGTGACACTCTGTCTAAAAAATGAAAAAAAACCTTAGCATCACCTGAAACAGTAGGATAGTGCTCTCAAACATAAAAGTCAGTCTGAAGGGCTGCAGCTTTACTACCTTGAGAAACGGTCAGGGTAGGGTGGGAAGGTGTGAAGAATCTCCCAGGGCTTTTCAGAGTAATTGTAACAATAATACATTAAAGTGTCAGTAGGTGAAATGATTAATTGAATAGTTTGCTTCACTTTTCTCATTTATTTGCTTTTGGTCCTGTCTTCATTATCTTCTATTTAAAAAATACAAGTAGTCCTGTTCAGCCCAGGCCGCAGCACTCTTTCTCTGAAGTCCCTTATTATTGCAAAGTGACATATGTGAAACCTTGCCACTGACATTCATAGACTTATAATCCTACTCCTTCAATTGCTTTATTAATGCTTTGGCTTTCAACATAAAAGTTGGCACATTGAAAACCACAGAAAATTTCTGATTATGACAATGACATTTATCATTCCTTAATGGAGGAGCTGTAGCTTCTAGGTGGAAAATTGGCAGGGATATCCTGTGTGAATTTCCTCATTTTAAATGCAGTTGCTGCTGAGAGTAGCTGTTCTCCCAGGTGATGGGTGACACTTAAGTCTCACACAGTTGTAGGCCAGTGGCCAGCAATTGTAGGAGTACTGGGAGTACTGTTAATTTTTAAGTGTAGGTTTTATGGGTGAAGAGTTGATATCACATTAAGTCAGTGATGGATTCAACATACTATCAAGTGCTTTCTATGTGCCAGACACTGCACTTGGAGTGTATCGGTGAACAAAATAAAATTCTTGCCACTGGCTGTGGAGTTGAAGTTCTAGCCAAGAGACAGACATGCCCAGAAACATTATAAATAATTGTATATGTTAGAAGGTGAAAAGTATTTGGGAAGAAAAACAGCAGAGGTTAAGGGAAATCAGCTGGCCCAAGGATTTGTTGGGGGTTATGGCTTGCAGCTTTATAGTCCTCATTAAAAAGGGGACATTTAAGCAAAGCACTAACGGAGGTGAGTCTGGTTTGTAGTATCTCAGAACTCCACAAGGAATTTTGGATGAAGTGAGAAAAAGGAAAGCTTTTCTAGAGAATAATAAATCCCGGGTTGTTGCAAACTGAAAATGCATTCTCTTTTTCTCCCCAACTTCTGAGCCTTCTTTCCTTTTTTCTGAGTCCTGGCATTCTTTAGGAACAGTAGCCACCCCTCCTGCATCCACTCTCTCTGATGGGAATTGTAATCAGGAGAACTGGGAATGTCACATCTGTGTGTGTTGCCTTCAGTTTCTCATGAAATCCATTGAAGACTTCAGGGTGCTGGCCAAAGGCCCTCTTTGGTCTCACGTTTATGGGCGACCATGTGATTCACTGACTGGCTTCACTTCTCAAGGTTCACTTATATATGCAACTTCTTGGGAAGGAAAAAGATAAAAATGTCCCTAGAGCGACTTTACTGAGATTTTGGTCTAAATGGAAACAGTGTAAATAAACAGCAAGAAAAGCAGTAGCCAAGGCAACGTGCTTTGGAACAAGGCAGAAGACAAATGCTAGGTAATTTGTACAGTCCTCTGATTAAATGGCTGTGAGCAAATCATCGGGCCTCCAGGGCACACTCCATTTCTCTTTGTTGTGGCTGTGGGATGACACACGCCTGTGCATAGCTCTGCACTCAGATAACTCAGGCATTGATTGCCGCCACTTCCCCACCTTCCCCGGGCTGCGCGCATGGTGTTCCCTAATGCACAGAAGCCAGTAATAGTAATTACTCAGTGATAGTAATCTTTGGGTGCCTTATCTAATCTTACAATAACCTTATCAGAGAAGTGCTCATTTTCTTCTCAGTTTACAGATGTGGAACCTGAGGCCAGGAGTGTTAAATGAGTGATGGCTAGCACATGCAGCTAGTTAAGATATAGGGTGAGGTGGGAATCCAGGCAGAAAGCTCCAGAGGTCACGTACAGATCCATTCCATCATGTACAGATAAGTCGTGGTTTTTGACATGATGCCAGATCAGAAGGTTGGTGAGATATGTTGTCCTTCCTGATGGCCTGAGTGACCATCTTCCGCCCGCTCTCTCTGCTCAGGTATTCTTTGCATTGTGGGAGGTTTAGCAGCGTCCCTACCCCATCATGACAGCCCCCACTAAGGTGTGACTGTCAGAATGTCTGCAGGCATTTGCAGTGTCTCCCAGGGCAAAATCACTCCTCCTTGAGGACCTCTGCTCCATAGACTGATATTCTCACATGCCAACATCAAACTCTTCATCCCTAGTGAAATTTCTAATCCATCTAGGAACTGTTCAGCTGTGTTTGCTGAGTATACTTATCTGTTTTCTTTTCTTTTCTTTTTTTTGAGACAGAGCCTTACTCTGTTACTCTGGGTAGAGTGCTGTGGTGTCACGGGTCACAGTAACCTCAAATTCTCAGGCTTGAGCAATCCTCTTGCCTCAGCCTCCCTAGTAGCTGGGACTACAGGCATTCAATACAACACCTATTAGAGATGGGATTCTCACTCTTGCTCAGGCTGGTCTCCAACTCCTGAACTCAAGCAGTCTACCTGCCTCAGGCTCCCAAACTGCTGACAGGAGAGAATACCATAGACTAGGTGCCTTAAACAATAGAAACTGATTTCTCAGTTCTAGAAACTGGAAAGTCCAAGGCCAAAATGCAGACAAAGGTAAGTTTCATCTGGACGCTTCTCCTCAAGCTCTCTGTTGTCTCTTATAAGAGCACTAATCTCATTTTAAGGTCCTCATCTAACCCTAATCACTTTCCTAATCACTTTCCAAAGGCCCCATCTTCAAATAGTATCACAATAGAGGTCAGGGCTTCGGCATCTGGATTTGGCAGGGTTGAGGGCCTGATGGGGAAAACAAACATCCGTCTGTGACACTGAGCCTCGATAGGTTGGAGGATGTTCAGAAAGCACATCAAGTCAAGTAGAACAGAGTTTGCTTGTGTTCCAGCTCTACTGTTTGGACAAGTTACTTAACTATTTTTAGTCTATTTCCTGACCTGCCAAATGTGGGTACAACTATTTTCCTTAGGGGTTTGTTTTGGAAGTTAAATGAAATCATCTATCCCAAGATGTGTAATTTTTAACATGAAAGAGATTTTTATTTATTTTTTGTTCCAGACATGTACCCTAAGTGGGTGATGCAAATCCACTTTCCTAGGTAGAAAAATACACTAAAATAAAAGTTTGTTTGTAGCCCTTGGTCTCCGCAATGCGTTTGATTAGCTGTATTATTGTTTATCCAGTGAATAGTGATATGAACAGTTATACTTTATTTCTTAGTGACCATAGTTGTCACACCCAAATCTGGCAGAGACACATATATGGAGATATATATACAGAAGGATAGCAAGAAAGATTTTTTTTTTTAAAGAAAGAGTAGAAGTGATTATATGTATAACTTAAGTGAAAAAAAAAATTTTTTTTTAACCTAGTAGGGAAATTCTGGATAGTTCCTTACCATCCCTGGTAAAAAATTAAGTGTTCTCATGTAACAAGGGAAAGATCTCTTTTTCTCTAATAAAATTGTGGAAACAAGATGAGTAATAGCGACATGAAAGCACAGGATATTTTCCAAATTCGGTGGTTTGTGTTTGTCCCACATTTTCCTTCTCTCAAAGCCAATCAGGATCTTGTCCACAAACTTGAACTTCAGGTCCCAATTTTGGGTAGATCTGAAGAGTCTATGTATACAACTGTTACTTGCCGTCGTGAGGAGTTACTTTCATAGATGGATTAAGGTGGCCGTGTATCACATTTGATTTAAGAATGTGCTTAGCATGATTAGCCACACAGGGACACCTCCAGCTGGGGAGCCTTCAGCTTTATAAGCTGCCAGCGCAGCTGTAAACACTTGGTACCTTCGCTCTGATTCAGTTACAACGCTTGCTTCCTCCCACCCCAGCTTTGGAACAGTGCTAATCATTAAGTATGTTTAATCAAAAAAAATTTTCTCAGCCTCCAAGTGACTCTCTGTGTTAAATATTTTAAAAACTTATTCTACTCAGTGAGACACTCTTGACATTAAGTAGATTTAATAAGAAATTGCTGGTTTCTGATGGTTTTCAGTGTTAAGTATTTTTTATAGGTAGTTACTTTCCCAGCCGACAACCAGCTCTAAGTCTTTAATATTTAAAAAGTTGTTTTTATAGCTGCCTGGTGCATCTGTGTATAAAATACAGCACGAGGATTGCCTCTAAATTTTGAGGGGCTCCTCCTAATGAACATAAGGAGAAAGCATTTTCATTTTCTTTCTAAAGGTTTATATTTCACATCCCAAAGTAGAGTCCACGTTTCATAAGTTGAAGACAGTTTTCCCCCAAATTTCAATTTTAATGTCATGTAGGATGCCAGAGACAAAGAAATGTATTTATCCATCAATGAGCATCCATGGAGAATATGCTGTAGGTGATAGTAAGACATTTAATGCTGTGCTCCACGGGTGCTCTCTAAGATGTTACAGTAAAGTTATTCTGTCTTTAGAGAGTTTCTTCGATGTTGTACATGGTTCTCAAGGTAGAGTTTTGAAGTGGAATGTAGAGCTGTGAAGTATAGGAGCTTGTCAGAGCTTGGTCTGATAGGTTAGGTAGAGCTGGAAGACACTTTGATTTCTGATTTGAGAGAGCAACTCTGAAATAGATAGCTCTGAAAGCCTGGGTATGACCTCTAGCTATGAAGGCATTTCAGTAGTTTTCCCAGCTTTGACAGGGTGACTGACTTATGCTAAGAAATGAGGTGGAGACAGGTGTGCAGGTCAGATCCAAGTGATGAACTTGAACAGATCAAGCTTCAAGTCCAGGCTCTGCCCACTTTTCTTAGTTGAGTCTGAGTCAAGACACTTCACCTCTCATTTTTGTAGTATCTTACTGTGTAAAATGTGGGTAGTAACACCTGATTCTTGTGGTCATTGGGAGGAGTAAAGGTGCTGATGCATATTGAAGTTTTCTCCCTCCAGCACCCATAATATATTAGTATTTAATAAACATTGTCTGTTATTATATTATCTTTCTCGGTGATTGAATAGCAAAATTCTTCAGAGAATGGTTGACTTGGAGACTTAGAAGCCTCTGCAGATACCAGATTTGATAATTCCAGAAGACAGAACACTGTTTCTTCCCAAGTAACGTTTGAAAGATACCTGCTGTTTTGTCCATGGGTGAGCAGATTGTTGTGGAAAGGTTGAGATGATACCGTCTGAAATTAACGAAGGACTGAGTATGTCCTTACATTTCTCCATCTTTGTAACACGTGGAAATTCTACAAAACCTCTTCCCTTACCTCTAATTCTGAATATTTAGATTTCTCCCACTGTGCTTAGAAATGCCACATCTGGCATTCTGGGATATCATC
This sequence comes from Loris lydekkerianus, assembly GCA_963574355.1. Classification (NCBI taxonomy): domain Eukaryota; kingdom Metazoa; phylum Chordata; class Mammalia; order Primates; family Lorisidae; genus Loris; species Loris lydekkerianus. The sequence goes on from CAUYPK010130104.1 coordinate 11,406, forward strand.
CAGGATTAAAGTGATGACCGAAAGGAACTTCTCATTTCTGCCTGCCAAATCTTCGACTAGACCTCATCTGCCTAGAGACCATGGTTGTGATGATAATAGTTGTGATGGTGATTTCGATGCTCCTAGCGGTGGTCTGTGTGGCTGTGGCCATGGTAGTGACTGTGGTGCTGGCACTTCCTTACACTGACTGTGGCTGTGCGGTTGGCACAGTGCTGAGTATTTCCCTGCATCATCTCATTTCGTCCTTATAGCCTCCTAACTCTGCATCACAATCATCCCTCTTTAGTAGACAGGTTTTAGTTTATCCAGAACTGAGATCAGAACCCAGACCTGCCTCAGCTGTTAACTGCTTGGAGTGTTGCTTCTCAGAGGGTCGTGGAAAACCTTGCATGGCTGGCGCGCCCTTATTTCTGGGGCTTGTAGGACTCAGGGCAAGCTCAGAGCTGCACCAGTAGGACCTGAAGCTTCCGCACTAGTTATGGAGTCAGAGTTGTGAATAGTTTCCTTCCAGACTTGCCCAGGGAATGGTGTGGAATAAACCTGGGCTTTGAAGGTGGGACCCCAGTGAACACGTACCTTCAGAACAAGTCCCAGGGTGGCCCAGCGTCCCATGTTTTAAAGATCTGCGATTTCTGTTATGTATCTCTGCTATGCTGAGACCCTTTCGGAATTTAGCCTTTCTGATCTCCTGACAGTTGTTCCAGGTCTCGCGCTCTCTTTCTAGATTATTGATCTTTGAGCATGATGTTCCTTTGGCTGAAACTGTCACCCTCCTGCTCCCCGACCCTGCAGGACGATTTTTTATTATTAATTTTCCTTTGGGCCTTGGCTTAACTGCTTTATCCTAGAAGCCCTCAGATCTCCCTCAGCTTCTACTCTGCTTCTTCTGCTGCGTGTCCTTGTAGCACCTTCCTTCAGAGCCTCTTACGGCTCTGTGCTTAGGCGCTTGTTTCTTCTGTTGTCGTAGTCGCAAGACCTTGAACTTCCTGGAGAGGCCGACTCTTTGGGCCCTGTCCATCCCTGTGTGCTCAGCACTTAGCATATACATTGGCACAAGGTGTGCCAAGATGAATCGCCTGCTTAAATGAATTCATGTCACGCTTATCCCTCCGAAAAACATCAAGGACCATAGGACAGGATTTAGGGTTGTGACCTTTGTCCTTTGACCCATATCTATAAAAGGATCAAATCCTTTACTTACATAGAATTAACTACATATAGTAAAAATAAATTTCCAACTGGAAAATGCTCTTTATATTCTTTTGTTGAGAGATGTGTGCTAAATTACTGGGCTAGGATGGGGTAAATTCATCAGTTTGAAATTTTCATTTTAACAAGAGGATTCAGAAAGGCAAAACTCATTTTTCTATGCTGTTTAATTTGATCATATAAAAATGATCTCAATATCTATAAGGAACCCCCATATGTTTTTCTATTAGGTTTCTTTATTCATTTTATAGAATCAACTCTATAGATATATTTCTAGTATTTTGTTCTCCAAAATGCAATATTATTTATCCTACTTTTTTCTCTCCAGCAATACACATCAAGGCTTTTTAAATCAACATTCAGTTATCACCAAATAGACTTTTCTGACTATTTCAGAATGATTTTAATATGGTTGTGTTTATTTTATTAAAGAATTTTCGTATCTGTCTTGGGATAATGCAGTTAGAATTTTTCCCTTTATTCAATCACTGTAGAGCTCTTTACATGAGAGAATAAAGGAAGACAGCAAGAAGTAAATTGGTTGGTTTCAAAGGGGCAGACAAAATGTTATCGTCTGGTTTAAAAGGCCTTTTTTTGTGTTCGCGCCTAATGTGAGGTTGTTTAGCACGCCCCCTGGGTGAAGACTCAACTACAACTTGAACTGTACCTTAGAAATAAAAACAGTGTAACATACACATTTGGACCCTCATGTTAATCTGAAATTAAAAAAATAAATACTAACATAAAAATAAAATAAGTAAATTAATAGTGGAAAAAAATAAACGTTAAAGAAAAGAAGTGGGAAACAAAGGCCTTCCCTATCCCTCTATTAACTATTTGGCGTCAGGAAAGTATATCATACATTGCATTTTGATTTAGGTATGGAAAAGCTGGCTTTTGGTATAGGTCAAATTTTTTCCTAAAGTTCTGCCAGTTTTGTGATTGTTACCAAGATAGACTCTCCTGCATTCCAAAAAAGAAGCAGACTCAACCCCTATCCAAAAGGTAGTATAATCTAGTTAGTTAGAAAAACATATGTGAATGAAGAAACAAAGTTGTCGATAAAACAAAATTTAGAGATCTCCATCACAGGCCATTAGAAAACACGGTAGCTAATCAAAATTGCACTGGCCCAGTGCAAACACCTTAATGTTGTTGTACAATAAGCTACTGGATGATTAAGGCAGAATTTTCAGTTTTCACAGCTAAGGCGTTTGGAAGATAGTTTTGCTCCCAAGGATCAGCAAAACTCAGTAGGTTACTTTGGGAGCACAGTCAGCACCCTGGGCAGCCATGAGCATTCTGACTTCTCTCCTCCTTAAGTCTTTATAATCTTTCTTCTTTACTACCACATTTCAAATGCTTGTGGTTTGTAAAGGCAGGATTAGGAATCTGGCTATGGGCACAGATGCTCAACTTTGCCCTTTCCTAGCTGGGCAGTCCTGAGGAAGTCACTCACCCTCTCTTGGTTTCTCCATCTTTTTTTTTTTTTTTTTTGACAGAGTCTCACGTTCCCCTGGTAGATTGCTGTGGTGTCATAGCTCACAAAAACAACCTCAAACTCTTGGGCTCAAGCAATTCTCTTGCCTCAGCCTCAGTTTCTCCATATTGAAAATTGCTCACAGCCAGGTACAGTGACTCACGCCTATAATCCCAGCACTCCAGGAGACTGAGGTGGGTGGATCGCTTGAGCTTATAGTTTTGAAACCAGCCTGAGCCAGAACGAGACCTTGTCTCTAAAAGTAAAAATAGCCGGGCATTGTGGCAGGCACCTGTAGTCCCAGCTACTAGGGAGGCTGAGGCAAGAGAATTGCTTGAGCCCAAGAGTTGGCGGTTGCTGTGAGCTGTGATGCCACAGCATTCTACCAAGGGTGACAAAGTGAGACTCTATCTCAAAAAAAAAAAAAAAAAACAACAGTGATGCTCGCAAGTTATTCCAAGATTAAATGAGCTGTTGCTATTAATATTAACATGGTTAATACATACAGTAACTACTTATGAAATCTCAGCTGTGACTATTAATAAAAGATGAAAATAATCAATAACATATTGTGCCACCATATTGTCATTATTATTAATATCCTTCTCATCTCAGCTATGTCATTGCTCAGCCCAAATGGCAGCTTTTCCATTAAGCTTCCCTTTTCACCCATCGGAATTAATTACCCTTCTGTATTCTTATTTGTTTTTTCCTATATGTTTATTATAGCCCTTAATACTTAATGGATTTTATTATGTATGTCCTGGAAACTTGGGAGTATTTCTCACCCATCTTTTTAATCAAGCTTAAACAGTATTTGTTTAAATTAAATAGCATTGGTGATAGTGGACAGGATAAAAGGGTGTTACCTGGATGAGTGTTTTAATTTGCCTTCATTGTAAGAACAGGAGGAGGTGGTGGTGTGGGGTGAAGACAGCCAGTTCATGGAACTCACAGCACTTGTTCCAGAATGCTACCTGGACTCTAAGCTTCAGCAGTTCTCAACCTATGGGTCGTAATCCCTTTGTAACAATGAAAATACATGCTGCATATCAGATATTTACATTATGATTCATAACAGTAGCAAAATTACAGTTATGAAGTAGCAATGAAAATAATTTTATGGTTGGAGGTCACCACAACATGAGGAACTGTACTAAAGGGTCACGGCATTAGGAAGGTTAGATGGACGTTAGCTTAGATATCAGATCTGGCTTAGATGGACGTTAGCTTAGATATCAGAGTTGCTTTTTAGAGGATGCATACTCTCTCAGGCCGAATATTCGTTCTCTAACTCAGGAAGGAGTTTCCCCAGATGGAAAGCCTTGAATTATTTATGCAGTGTTTATCTCTGAGTTTACTTCCCATCACAACCAATTAAGGCTATTTGGTTTCATTAAAAATAGCATTTTCTCATTTGGGAAAACATTTATCTGAAGGAAATTTAAATTTACCCACTTGGAGGCTACAAAGCTGGTGTCAAGTTAGCTGTACCGCCCTTAGCCAAGAAACAGAAGGAAACCAGGGCAGTTTTCTCTTCAGTGTTTTTTTTTGTTTGTTTGTTTTGTTTTGTTTTTGTTTTTGTTTTTGTTTTCATTTTAATTCAACAGACATGAATTATGTAGAGTCAGGCTTTATTTTGTCCAGCTTTTAGATTTAAATCTCCACAAATCAGAAGCATAGACATGGCTTGTAGAAGTGGATTGCATTGCCTAAACTGCTGTTTGTATACCAGGGCATGTGCCCTTCTTCATTAGTTCAGATAGATTAGTGTGTGTGTAGAATGGTAATTATCACCCAGCATTACTCATTACCTTGAATGAAAAGTGTTAGGTCTGCTCTTAACAAATCATGACTTATACCATATCGTTCTGAGTCCTTCCTCCCCCCCCCAGATCTGATGGTATTCCATTGAAAACTACACTCAAGCATTAATCTTCTACAGTGCAAGCTTTGCATTAATTCATAGATGCCATTTTTGAAATGAGAATGAGTTACGTTTGATATGATTTCACTTAAAGCCAGAGTATTGAAAAAGCCTTTTGGGAAGCTGTCTTAAAGTTTAGCAGGTATTTGTTATTTATCTGGATTGGTTGACTCTCCTTTATATGGAGCAAGATTTTTACACCTGCGATATGCATGAAAAAGATACCAGCTCTTACTGGGCACTTATACTCAAGAGGGTGTGGTGAGCTAATTATGAGCATTATGTCACTTATTCTCACAAATGTGCTAAGTAGGTAATATTTCCACTCCTTATTATGAAAGATATAAGTGGGGCTTGGAGAGAGTAATTTACCTATGTGTGTAAGAACAGAACCTCAAGTGGAATCCAGAATTAGAAGCCATATTTGCCAGGTGTTTACAAGCTTCAATTTTAAATTCAATGGGCTTTCTAGTTAAAACATTCTGTCTGACATAACCCCATTTACTCCTATATAATTGCTCTATGTCATATTTGAAAGTAGCTTCTAGAATGCAGGGATTATTTGGATTCCTGAGTTCACAGGCCCAGATTCCTATTATTTAAATAGTATCCCTGAATGCCTTGCTCACAATTCCTGACTTGCATGAAGCTCAAGTTTTATATAAGATTTTGCTATCCCATTCAGCTGTCACCTTATGTAATATGCATTTCCCCCTCTCAGTTAATGCTGGATGTCAATGCCAAGTCCCTCTGGGACGGTGCCTGCCTCAGGACCCCTTCGCTCTAGATAAAATCATTCCAGCCGAGGCCTTTGAGTTCGTAAATGCAATCAGCTTTTCTCTTCTTACACTCCCTCCCCCAGACTTATAAAAATGAACTTCAGGTTCAGATTTACACAATTGCAGAAAAGCCAGCACAGTTATTTAGCCCCTGTCTGTGTTAAAACAGTGGGATGCATAGCTGATTTCACTCGTATTTTTTAAAATGTGCATTAGTAACCTGACACTCCATTAATTACTATATTTCATATTGGGAAGCTAAACTTGCTTTTCTTAGAAGCCTGCTGAAAGTAAGACAATTACCTCTGCAAGCTATCTCTGAGTGTTTCATATTTAATATAGCATGTTAACATAATAATGCTGTTTTATGGATAAAAGAGGTTGCATTGTATACTGATGATAAAAAGCCTATTGTAAAAAAAAAAAAATAAGGAAAGAAAGAAAACAAAGAGGCGATGAATGTTGCTCTTTGCTAGAATTAGAGAAAATACACCATATGAGGCAGCATCTACACAAGCCAAACAGAGCTAGTCAGGTTTCTTTTTCTTTTTTACTACTTGCCTTTGAGTCTATGGTGTGCGAGAAAAAACAAAACAGTTTAGAGTATGTCCTTATTTCTTCCAAGGTATGTATTTTGTGACCTCTAAGTATAGATGAGACAGAATGAATATAAATCTTTGGGCCAGGTGCCATGACTCAGGCCTATAATTCCAACACTTTGGGAGGTCAGGGTGAGAGGATCACTTGAACCTGAGGGTTTGGGGTTACTCTGAGCTATGATGACACTATAGCACTGAGGTTGGGTGACAGAATGAGACCCTGTCTCAAAAAAGGAAAAGAAAGTAAATCCATCAGTGCAGTGGAAAACCATAATAGCTGTTATTAGTAACAGCTTTACCTCTTGTAAAGTTGGGATGTAGAAAACACTGTAGTGTTATCACTGGAAATATAAACTTACCATATATACTCGAGTATATACGGTAAATATTCTTACCTCTTTTTTTTTTTTTTTTTTTTTAGACACAGTCTCACTCTGTTGTCCTGGGTAGAGTGCTGTGGCATCATAGCTCACAGCAACCTCAAACTCTTGAGCTCAAGTGATTCTCTTTTTGTCTCAGGCTTCCAAGTAGCTGGGACTACAGGGACCTGCCACAATGCCTGGCTAGTTTTTCTATTTTTAGTAGAGACGGGGGTCTTATTCTTGCTCAAACTGGTCTTGAACTCCTAAGCTCATGCAATCCATCCGTGTCGGCCTCACAGAGTGCTGGGATTATAGGTGTGAGCCTTACCACGTTTTTAATTTATCACCCAGTTTCTCTCAGTGCCTGGGAACCCCTGTGAACACTTGTAGACGGAAACTGAAGTAAACTGTTGTTAGAAGACTACTGCTGTCTTCAGAACATGTTTGTGGTTCTTTATTCTCCACCTAACATTATACAAGTCACCTGCATTACATAACTGCTGTGTCGTCACATTTTATTTCATCTGGAAAGGTGAGCGTGTTCTTTTTCCCCACCTGCAAGGAACAAAGTCAGTGAGTATGTATAATTCAAAAATTGGTCCAGGGAAGGCACATAACTTTCATTCAATTAAAGGCACTAAGTAAAGGAAGTTTGAGATAAGCTTGAACAAGTGGCCTGCTGCCTATTTCTCTCTCTGGCCTTTTCAAAAAGGATACAATATATAACTGAATATTTTGTGAATGGAATGAGGAAATATAAAAAAGATGAAATGACTCTGACACAAATTTGAAGCTGATAACCTTGAAACAGAATGTGAAGGCAAAGCTTCTAAAAAATATTGTAAAAACAAACAACACCTCCCCCCAAAGCCGGGGGTGGGGGTGACCCCTCTCACCATATCTCTTTTGTATCCTTCAGCTGACTTGGTGCTCAAACTGTTTCCTATTCATTTCAGATCTGTACAACATGAGCAGCCTGTCAGCTATTTTAAGGTTGTACCGCATATTATGCATGGTACTTTTCACATTGAAAATGAGTTTTAGTTTGTAGGACTCTCCATTTTCTAATAAATTAATGAGGTGTTTAGCCATTTAGTATACTGAGTAGAGAAGGGTTTATTCAGAATTTTGAAAGCCTCAGCCTGGTAAAAAATGTCTTACCCATTTGAAATATTTAAATAGCATTGTACATATAATGAAAGTTCGCTTTGAATAGTCCCTGCTGTTTCACAGAATCAACTGCATCTTTACTCAGTAACTTTCCAAATGATGTGTAGGGTTTTCATTGTCTGCTGCCCATTAAAATCATTGAGTAAGTCGCAGAAGATGCCAGGAGGCAATTTGTTTTTGAACTTGCATAGATCTGGAATATGTGACCTGTTGATGGGAGAACTTCTGGAGAAACTTACATGTAGAATATTTATGAGTTCTGCAGTGCTCACCCTGCATGGTAGGTCATAGGGAATTCAGAGCAGGGAAAGAAGATAGTACTCAGCTGTTCAGATAAATTCTGAGGGATGCTAAAATGGCCTTCATTGAAATCGAGTGGTGTGAGGGTGTAATTTTCATGAGGCTTTCTGTACACTTTCTCATACCCTGTTGTTTCTCCTAGACCTTAGCAACTTTGAAAAAGTAGTGTTCAATTGGGGAAATGATGGAAATAATTTGAATATGTGATTAAAATGACACCAAGGAAGTCTTAAAACTAACAATTGGATTGGACAATTAAGCTTGATGAGTATTTTAGCAGATGTTCACAGTATCAAAAAAAAGAATAATATTTAAATAGAGAAATTCTTTAAACAGGAGCACAAAAATTTGTAAATCTATTATGTGAAACAAAATACAGGATACAGAGACTCTTGGTTTGTGTACAGAATAACTGTACAATGGTGTTTTGGTTAATGATAGACCGTATAGGACTGTGGTCCCATAGGTCATAATGCCTTTGACCATATTTACTGTACCTTTCCTGTTTAGGTATGTTTAGATGCAGAGATACTGGCCAGCATGTTAACAATTACCTGCAGTATTATCAATATTTCTCAGAATGCATCCCCATTCTTACTCATTACATGACTATAGATTTGAAAGGGGCTCGAGTGATGGCCTTTTTCTTTAGATAAAGGAATTAGGAGACAGGCAGATAAAGTAGCTTGCGCAGTTTTGTTAGTTCGTATTGTTTGGGTTACAAACTACTGAATCCATTCCAATTTATTTGAAGAAAAATGTGAGAATTTAGTGGCTCACATAACTGAAAAGTCCAAGGGTAAGATTGGTTTCTGACCTTAGGTGTTAATTATCAGGTCTGTTTCTATGATAGGCTGCTGTTTTTCCTGGATTACCCTCATCCTCAGTCAAAAAGGTGGTGGTTTGGGGATTACTGTTGCAGCTCCTTCTTCATCTTCCTAGACTGAAATTATTCTGGGAAAGAGAATACCTCTCTGAATATTTCCAGGAAGGTTCTCTGTTAAGTCCTACTTTGCCTAAATGGCTCACATTTCTATCCCTATAGTCCAAGCCTCTACAGGAAGCTTTTCTGCTATAGGTGAGGAAGGAATCGTTATCCAAAGGAGGTCAACTTGGTTGTCAGACGTGGATGTCAAGTTAACAGATGCTTCTTACCAAGCACATTAGCTATTTAGGGACATCACTGAAGTGTACCTCCAGTTTTCCTGGCTTTGCCTCATCAGGATGCTTTCTGTTGGGACCATTAATTTACCAAATACTGACTGAGTGTCATCCATGAGCAAGATACAGAAAGTAGCCAGAGTCCCACTGTCAAAATGATTTCGCTTTGGATTGGAAGGGCACTGGGTACTAATTCCAAAGCCAGCTGCTGTGAGAATTGTCTGGCACAGCTGCCCTGGATCTACTGGATCAGAATTTCTGGCATGAGAACCCTGACATCTGCTTTTACGACAAGCCTCCTGGTGACTTTTGTTGCATAGCTAGCTTAAGGAAATACTGTACAGGAAAGAGTGCTCTAAACATGAATAAATGTCTCATAAAAGCCATTTGTAGATTATTTCCATCATACCTGCAAACCAAGTTGGAGTTTCTCAAGACACCTGATTTGGAATGATCATGTTAAATTCTTCAAATGCCAGAGCCCCACTCTAGAATTGTTCATATTTCTTTCTTTCTTTTTTTTTTTTAAGCAGGGGCCAGGTTTGACCCTGCCATCTCAGGTATATGGGGCTGGCGCCCTACTCCTTTGAGGCACAGATGCCACCGACCTGTTCACATTTCTAATCTTATGTTTAGGAGTCTTTATTTCCTTTTAGACACTCCAGTGAATTCTGATATATGACAAAATTAAGTAGGGCAGACAACGTTGAATCATTGGGGCTCAGAGGAACATGTTTGTTAGAATGCTAATTTTTTATTTCATCAATTAAAAGAAAGCCTTATTACTATTTGAAATATACATTGCAGCTGGCACCCTTGCATGGTGTGTGTGCCAGGTAGTTACATGTCTTATTTGGCAGGGATCCAGTGGAAAAATGGGAACCAAAGTACATAAGCATTCAGTTGCTTTAAGTGTATTGCAATCAATTGCATTTTATATATGCCTATTGTAAGCAAATCTGTTTGTTAATATTACGTTTGTAACTAAACCACCACTCCCCAAATAGAGAAATGGCTTAATCACCATGTTGTCAGTCATCTCCTGACTTAAAAAACAGTGAGGATCCAATCAGATCTGACATGAAGCTGGGCATGAAAATTAATTATCAAGATAATTTGATAAATACTTTTATGTTTCTTTGTCATTAACCATCAGCCTTATAAAGATTAGCACAATTTGTTAAAAATAATATTTTTTACTTTTACCACTGTTTTTTGTTTCTACTTTTGTATATGATTTATGATAAACATATTGCGTAAGTATAGTAATATAGGTATATGGTTTGTCGGTAAATAAAAATACTGGGAACCCATGCATACAAAAGACATTATCCAAGTTAGAGTGTACATAATCTAAAAAGTGTAGAGACCACCATTCTGTCAAAAAAGAAAAACCAATCCTTGGAGCTTTTGTGCCCATATTCTGGTTAGCCTTCCATTTCCTTGTTACTTGACTTTAAAAAGATAAAAGACGAGAAAATATAAGCTGCCTTTTAGTGTGAGATTTGAGCCATAAGAAAAATTCCTGTTATACATGTTAATCATTGCCTTCTTTCTGTTTCAGATTCATTTGCAAATTGCTTTGTTGATAGAGAAATGGGAGATACTTAGAGTAGCCTGGAAGTTAAGCTCACACCACACATTAAGTTTTAAACTATTCTCTAGACCACTGAGTCTCTTGAACCCTTTTGCTTTTTTTGTTTCAATACTGTTTGACAAAAGGAATATGTCCTTGTGCACTCCTCTAGCTTTGAATTCTTTTTTCCTAAGGGTACATCAAACTCTTGACAGATATTTTCAGTGTCATTTTTCATGTTTTAATATAGACTGTATTCATATTTATAAATGTAATTGCTCTCCAAAGGAAATCAGTAATTTGTAAGCGATTATCTGTATTTTGAACTTCATTGCCTTGCTTTTAATATATTTGGAACTTCTCTAGCTGGTGCTTGATATTCTGAAGGCATGAATTTGTTTGCTGTAGAAAAGATAGGCACGACATCTGCTTCACACCTGTGGTGTTGGGGATGAAAAGTGTGCAGTAAGTTATACTCAAGGACCTTTGCGTGATCTTCAGGCAGTGGTGTCTGTTCTGAGATTTCTTCTCATCTAAATGTAAACTAAAATGCAGGCTCCCTCTCCCCACCAGGGATTTTAAAGGGTCCCGAGGTTCAGACTGGTGGTCAGATCATTTGACTTCCTAGCTCTGCCAACAGCTGTTCAGACAGAGCTAAATGTTTTGTATTTTTTATTAAGGTATAACCTATCTTTCATAACCTGGTCAAATAGTAAGTAAATACTGCTTGATGAATTTTATGTGTGTGTAAGCACTGTCCAACTTATTATCTGGAACATGCCTTCACCCTAGAAGCTCCTGGCGCACCTACCAGGTCAGTACCCCTACCCAAAAGCTAACACCATGTTGACTCCAGGCCTCAACTGTCCTGTATTTGCCTGTTCATGACCAGGTGTGGGTATTGCTGTTCTTATAGTTCCTACTGTGCTTAAAATATCACTCTTGGGATAGGATAGTCCTAAAATTTCTGTCTCTCTGATTGAAGGAAAAGGCCTGTCTGCCTCCAGAATCTCCTGGTAGGCCTTCAGTAGTATTCGGGGAGTCCATTATTAGCTGCTCTTTTGAATAATGGTTTCATCCTTCCATGTGGTCTTTTTCAGTTGGTTTTTAGTGTGTATGCCACCAGTTTGGAAAAGCTTGTTAGGCTTTTGGTGGCCGCAAACCCATTTATTTATATAAGGAGCATTTGATCTGACTAGCTTGCTCTTTTTCTCGCAGTAAGTAGGGCCTCCAGGAAGAGAGACGTAGACCAATTTGATGAAAAGAATTAATCAGAAGTCATTGTTCTTCTGGGTGTCAACCTGACTTTACCTGGCTGCCAGGGAAGACTCTCTAAGGAAGAAGAGGCAAGGCTGACAGAGGTTGAAACAGTTTCCCTAATCATGGGTCCCTTGGGGATATTTGAATCCTTCCAAGTATGTGGAAATGGAAGCAATAATGGAATCCCAGTGGTATTTGTACCTTTTTTGAATCACATCTTGCACTCTTAAAAGAAATATTATTCCTTCCTTTACCAAGTGTGTGGTAATATGTGTCAGGGCATTCAGACTGTATGGTGCTTACACAGGAGAGACATGTATGTTACCTAGTAAGTTTATAGATGAGTTATAAAGACTGAATCATGGGCTATATTGGGAACAAAAATAGTCTTGCTTTGGGGTTCCTTAGGGAAACAGGTCAGGAGAGTGATTTCTCACTGGCCAAGACTTGATGTAGCAGGTAGCGCCTAATTTGAATCTGGAAAGATGATGAGTAGGACTTTTCCAGGTAGAATTTTATTTCAATCCTCCTTGTTTCTGGTTGTTCTGAATTGATACACTCTCTTCATAAATAGCTATTGTGGTTAATATTGTAATTAAGGTCCAATTATGTTTCAAGTGTGAGCAGAATTGAGTCCACGATTTCACTGCATTGCAAAATTTAAAGCACTAATTAATATAGGACTATTATTATAGCATTATGCTCATTTTAAAGATGATATTATACTTTTCTGTGTTTTGGATTAGAATTTCAAGATGTACTGGGAAAATAAAAAGGGAAGAGTGCCACAGAGGTGGAGCTAATATGGCTCAAATGATTGAGGCTGGGTGTGCTAATGAGAGAACAGCTTCTGTTTGTTGAGCTTGTAACATGGGATAGTTACTCTGCTTCACTTTATCATGATTGATTTACAGCTCAAGAACTGGGTACCATTATATCTCATCTTGTTTTTTCAGGTGAAAACTTAAGAGACGTGTGAAGTTCGTTTCCTAGGGCTGCTGTAGCAAACCACCACAGACTGGGTATCTGAGAATGATAGAGAATTACTATCTTACGGGTCTGGAGAATGAAATTCTGAGATCCAAGATGTCAATGGCATCTGAAGGCAGTGAGGGGGAGCCTCTTCTGTGTTTTTCTCTTAGCTTCTGGTGCTTTGTTTGCTGGCAGTCTTTGACGCTCCTTGGCTTGTCCTACATGGATATATCACATGCTTTCATGCTCATATGACTTTCTTTTTGTATCTTTCTCTATGTCCAAATACCCTCTTTTTATAAGAACACCGTCCAATTAGGGCCCGTCCTGATGGCCTCATCTTAATTTGATCATCTTCAAAGACCTTACATCTGAATGCAGTAACGGTTGTAAGTAGAAAGAGTTAGGACTTTCAAATCTTTTGTGATGGGGATACAACTTAAGCCATAACATTGCCCAAGTTCACCTAATGATCATAGTAAGCACTAGAGAGGATTCAAACACAAGTGTATAGCCTCAGGCTTTAAAACTGTGCAGTCATGCATTAGGGAGGTACATTCAAATCCAAATACATGTGTGTTCCTTAATTCAGCAATGAGTAGACAAACATCATGCTATGCATATCTTGTCCACACAGAACTGACCTGGGAATATGCCCTACTAAGGAATGTTGGTCCAGTTGTCATGGAATTGGAAGTTTTGGGTATCCTCTGAGATATGTGCCTTGGTCTGTGGGCAAAGGGCATAGAATGCTCTGCTGTTTAGTCTAAGGAGAAAACAGGGCATCTGAGCCTCAGCATTTCATGTTTAATAATCTCTTGTTGTGTTATGTGCCTTGTAGGATGGTTGGCAGCGTCCTAAGCCTAATACATAGCACATGCCGGTAGCATCCCTGCTATAGTAGTGACAATCAAAAATATCACCAGATATTAGAAAATGTGTCTCCTGGGGGCAAAAAGTCATCCCAGTTTGAGAAAACTGGCTTAGCAAGGGGAGAATGGCATGTGGCTAAACCCTGCAGGCCTGGCGCTGCTCTGCCTAGACTTCCTGCCTATTTCACGTGGTTGCTGGAAGGGGGTGAGGGACAAGCCTTCCTAGACTTCCTGCCTATTTCACGTGGTTGCTGGAAGGGGGTGAGGGACAAGCCTTCCTAGACTTCCTGCCTATTTCAC
>CAUYPK010130109.1:0-10046 GCA_963574355.1 Loris lydekkerianus
TACGGCCCACTCAGTCATGTAACTAGAGAACCCAAGGGAATGAGTGAGGACAGATACGGCCCACTCAGTCATGTAACTAGAGAACCCAAGGGAATGAGTGAGGACAGATACGGCCCACTCAGTCATGTAACTAGAGAACCCAAGGGAATGAGTGAGGACAGATACGGCTCAGTCAGTCATGTAACTAGAGAACCCAAGGGAATGAGTGAGGACAGATACGGCCCACTCAGTCATGTAACTAGAGAACCCAAGGGAATGAGTGAGGACAGATACGGCTCACCAGGTCATGTAACTAGAGAACCCAAGGGAATGAATTAAAAATGTATGAAAACAGGTTTCCTTGACTAACTCAGCCCAGGCCCAGCTAGCAGGTGGACAGCCAGATGTGCATCCCTCGGGCTGCAGGGCGGTGCCCTTAACCACCTCGCCAGGCAGCTGTTCTGGGTCTTGAAACGGCCAGGCATTAAATGAGCTATTTCGGTGGCACTCAAAAGCCATAAGACTGTGGCCCTACCCAAGACTGGGCTTGGCAGATGAAATGCTTCACGGAACTCTGGAGCCGGGTGACAGGGTACGAAGCCACCTCATGACACAGATGAACCCTGAATACCTCATGCTAAGTAAAAGGACCTATGACGCTGTGTGCAGGAAATGTCAAAAATGGGTACTCCATGGAGATAACAGATGTGTGGCTCCCTGGGTCTACTGGGAGGGAATAAGGGGTGAGTGCTTAATAGTAACAGGGTTTCCTGCTGGAGTGACGGAAATGTGTTGGAACTAGAGAGAGGCGATGGCTGCATGATGCTGAGAATGAGCTAAATGCCAATAAATTGTGCGTTCTGAGTGGTTAATTTCCTGTCAAATGTGAAATTCACCTCAGTTTAAAAAAACACAATCTCCAATATCGTATACACATGTATTATGTTCCCCATACACCCAGTAGCTCTGCAGCTATGGATTCTAAAAATAATGAGCTCATATAATTTCATCTTGTGACTCAGTTCTGACTCCAAGGCTGGCACCTGTCACTCCTGGAGCCCCACTTCTCAGCTCAGACTCTTTCTCACCCGTGGACAGAGCCCTAGGAGTTTGGAGTTAGGACTCATGACTGTGACATATTTTTCTCTGGAGATGGCCCATGCTTGAGTCTTCAAACCCCACAGAATCAGGTGCTGCCACACCCTTTGCTCATGGTGACTCTAGGGTACCCCTAGGCCTCAGACAGCAGACAGACCAGCCAGGTGGCTACTTCCCCTCTGGTCCTGCACCTGTTCTCATAGCCTCAGAATGTCCACAGCAGCCTCTGGTGCCTTTGCACACTCTTGGCCAGGACTTCAGCTTCTCTCCCAGGGCTCCCGGCCATGAACCTCAGTTGGTTTGTCTCCCTCAGCTTCCAGCTGAGGCAGACTCAGAGGGAAGCCACAGGTCTATACCACAGCTCTTCTACTCAAGGACCAGCCCGTGACCTTGGGTAAGTAACATCATAACTTTGGTAAAATCTACCCAGCACCCCTCAGAGCCCAGAGCTGTCCTGGTCCCACATGTGGGACTCCCTGGCTTGGCACCAGACACCCAGTGGGGGCCTTCAGTCTGCAGATGCATGAGTTGGATTTCCAAGGATATAAAAGTGAATCTTTAGCCAAAAGGATTCTGCCAAAAATAGCAAAGCTTCTATGGATGATTTCATATTAAATCTGTTCAATTTACAAGTTAAAACCTTATTACCTTCCTTTCCCTCCCCTACAGGCCTCCGGTAACCAGGGTCAGATGCACATGCTGCACAGAGAGCTGGCTGCAGGTCTGGAAACCAGCCAGCCACATCCAGAGGCCGTGGAGGGAGAGAGCTGGCTTATCTACCCCCAACCCACCCCCAGGATGTGGGTGACAGTCGGGTTTGGAGACAATGCAGAAAGCAGAAGCTCTCAGATCGGGGAGAGGCGGTGTAGGGAGTGGAGAAATGAAAAAGTGCTGTACATCCCCCATAGTGGGGGCACTCACTGATTCTAAGGCTGTGTGCTGGGAAACAGTTTAAAGCCTACGATTTAAAGGTGTTTGAAGCAGCCATTATGTGCCTTCACAGGCCATAGCAGGGGGGCCCAATGCCTTGTCTGTTACGTGTATTTAGTCCCCAACTTTTCCTGCTCCTGCTCCTGACCTCTATTTCCACTAATACAGAATCTGGTACATTTTTTGACATGGTCTTGTTTAAAGATTGTCCAGGAAAGGACTATGACCTTGGTAGCAGGCCCTGAATCCAGACCACCAAGGTCCTGGAACTGAGCTTATTCTCCACAATACCTGGGTAGGTAGATGAGCCTCAGCCCCTTCATTAATGAAATAACGGGAGTATGAACGGCAACACGCACTTTACAAATCCTGTCTTAGAGATCTCATTGTATAGCCTCGTTTTAATTAAACAGATGTCCTTTTTGCCCTGAGACAATCTTTGATAACGCCTAGACTCGCAGGCATCCTCAAACTGTGGCCTGCGGGCCACCTGAAGCGATGTGAATTGTATTTGTTCCCGTTTTGTTTTTTAACTTAAAAATAAGATATGTGTAGTGTGCATAGAAATTTGTTCATTTTTTTTTTGTTTCTGTTTTTTGTTTTTTTTTAAACTATAGTCCAGCCCTCCAATGGTCTGAGGGACAGTGAACTGGCCCCCTGTTTAAAAAGTTTGAGGACGCCTGGCCTAGAGCCCTGGCTGAATTAGAAGATGTGTCCCAGACAGGTGCGGTGGCTCACACCTGTAATTCCCACAGGTACATTACTTGATTTCAGGAATTCAAAACCAGCCTGAGCAAGAGCAGGACCCTGTCTCCCCTAAAAAGTAGAAAAATTGGCCAGGTGTTGGCTGGTGGGAGCCTATAGTTCCAGCAACTCGGGAGGCCAAGGCAAGAGAATTGCTTGAGCCCAAGAATTTGAGGTTGCTGTGAGCTGTGATGCCACAATACTGTCTACCCAGGGCAAAAGAGTGAGACTCTGTCTCAACAAGTAAGTAAATAAATAAATAAATATTCTAAAAAATTGTGTTGTTTTAAAGAAATAAAGGAGCAGCATCCCTATTCACTCTCACAAGTCCGGGTTTGAACAGTGCATTACAGGTCCCTCCTCCCCTCAGCAGGCCTACAAGACAGGCCTGACCTTTCTTCCCATGAATGAAGCCTCAGGGGCTCAGGTTACTTCAGTTCCATGGCAGAGCCACAAGCAAGTCTAGTCCATTTAGCACAGAGACCAGGCTCTAAGCACCACCCAGTGAGGTACTTTCTAGAACACCTGATTTTCAGACAGTGTCCCTCATACCCAAAGGTGGAGGATGTTTTAGGAGTCACTGAAGGAGCACAGGAAAAGCAAACAGGCAGAGCTGGGGTTCTACCACCCCCAGTGCCAACACACCAAGCCCCCTCTTTGAACTTGTATAGATGGGGGCATGACGTCTCTGACAAATTTCTTTTGGAAGAGAAGGCATAATGTTTTAAAAACTGAACAAATTGATTTTATTTCTGTATCATCACACCTAGAACAATACTGGACACAGCAGGTCTCCAGTCACTGCTCACAGAAGGAAAGGAAGGAGCAGAGTCATTACCTACTAACCCCCTTGACCGAGAGGCACTTTGAAAGTGACAGAGGTGAGCTCATATTCGAGTCGGGATTCACAAACAAAGTATTCACGTAATACCCGTCCAGCCTTAATGTCAGAGGGCAGAATATAGAAAACAAGATCATAATTAGAAAAGGCATCCTCAGCTTACCTGGCCTTGTAGGTGAAAGTCCACCCTTGGAGAGGTTAGAAAGAGAAAACATGAGCACAGTAGCACTTCTGGAAGTTGACCGCCCCAGGGCCTGCGACACACAGTTAAACACGTGGAGGTGGTCAACATACAGACGTGGTCAATATAAGGAATTAGGCCCACTACACTGACATGCCCAAGCAGTGAATGTCCACATCATGAAAATCAGGTCAACCTAAGGAGGTGGCCAGTGTCGGGAGGTGGTCTGCTATGGAGGGTCTACTATATATATCATCACCCCTTCTAATTACCTCGCAAACCACATACTTCTCACTCTCTCTTTAAAGTTAGTCCCTACGGCCCTGCAAGTGTTCTGTACTATGTGAAGATTCAGTGAATGTCAGGGGTGAATGGACATCGGTGGGATGGGGGAGTTCGTGTGCTTGTCTGGAGCCCTGGCAGGGGGCAGGCTACGAGCACAGCAGAGTGCGGCTGGATTCTGCCTGGGATCTTAAGGACTCTGGCTAATTCTAGAGCCAGGGCCATTCCTCAGATACCCCACCTCAGAGGAATGGGAAACTGAGTGGCCCAGTCCAGCGGAGGCAAAACACGTAACTGCCTCGAGTGGCCTGCTGCCGAGGAGACCTGGAATCCCTGTGGAGCAGGGAGTGCTCTGGAGCAACGCAGGAGTCCGACACTGGAGCTGGACTTGAAGCCCTGTCATTCCCACCAGACTAACGTGTCAGGGGGGTCTCCCCCAGGTTATTCCAGTCTCACCCTCCACCCACCACTGCTGGAAGTATGTAGGATGAATAAGAGGAGGAGGACCGCAGGGATGAGTCAGGGGAAAGTAGGTCAGACTCCTACTCTCTAGCGCGATCCCAAGGGAGCAGGTGCCTCCCGGTGCAAGCTGAGGAATTCCCTCTACCTCCTTAGCTCACTGTTGCTCTGCCTGTTTAAACTCAGGGGACGGGTCACTTTGCAAGGCCACGACTCATGGAATTGACCTACTCCCCTACATTTAAACTGCTCCAAAACCTCTACTGTAATATGCCTTGTACCATGTTCCAAAACACTGAAATGTATGAGAAATCCTGTATCAGAATAAGGGCTGAAAACACAGGCAGACTATTTGCAGATTGTTTTTCTAAAGTTTGGAGACTTTTCAGAAACTGAACTAGCAAACATGTCAGGGTCTCTGATAAGATTGCCCCAGCCAATGTGCTTAAGGAGCAACTTAGAAATTCACAAAAGGGAGGCCCCTTAGGAATTTTTTAATCAAATATTTATTTACAAAATTGTGAACCTAGCTAAGTTTTTATATAAAATATTACCAGGTATTATACATGTCTCCAAAGAAGTCTCCATGCTCACCCAAGTCTGGAGCACATTAGCTTAGGTAGATGTCCAGATTGCAGGACTTCTCAGAGCCTTTGATCTGATGATTCCCTCCAGGACACTCCAAACAAATCTAGTACAGATGCCTCCCTGCCTTCACTTGTGGGTTATCAACTGGACTGATAGTCTATGCTACACTCTGAGAGAAACGATCTACCAGCTCTATAACCTGAGGCAAACCACAGATACTTTCCGAGCCTGAGCTGCCCTCTCTGCAATTCCTGCCCTGAAGATGAAGACAGAGTTGGTATAGCCGTGCAAACCATGAGCAAGCACACGGAAGCCCCAGGGCATCCACGGGGCCTTGCTGCCTGAGTCACTGACAGCCACAGGCTTGAAAGAAACCCATCTGTTTACCAGCCCAGGCTCTGAGCCACACACAGTCCCGGGGATGTTTTCACATCTATTTTCTCAGGCTTCAACAAAAAGAAAGAACAGTGGCCTTTTAACCTCTGCTGATGCAGCAATGGGACCTGGAAAAGAAAAGGATGAGAGTCTTTCTGTTTAATGTGATATTTTCCTGCAGAGATAACGACCAATTGCATTTCCCATCTTAAGAGCCCATGATGAATGTGACTGATGGGCAAGAAATACCATTTCTGGGTAATTCATTTTAAGGTGAAGCTAAGATACCACACTCACCCCATCACTTCTGAGAACCATCTGGCTTAAGTGGATCTTCATAGAAAATATTAGCATCCTGGGAACTGACTCACGGTTTGCCTGGTGAGCTCTGCTCTCCACATTTTTTAGTGCCATTTCACACAGAGCTGCCTGTTGCCTACTGTGTGCCTGTCCCTGTGTGAGTGAGCGTGTGTGTGTGTGTGTGTGTGTGTGTGTGTGTGTGTGTGTGTGTGTGTGTTTAAAGGGATTTGGGTGCAGCAGCCCAGCAGGCAGCTGGCCTCTTTACAGATAAATCTAGGAGAAAGAACAACTCTAGGTCAACTCCCGACTCACTGGGGTCTGAGAAGCCTGCAGACTCAGAGGGATCATCGTCCTCCTGACAGATTTGAGCCTCCCTGCTGGTAGCTATCAACACAAAAAGCACTGCTGGTATTAAAGTTGGGGCACTTACTGGGCAGGGACTCTCACTGTTTCTTAGGAAACAGAATGCTCATCCCAGACAGTAGCTGGGAAGGACTCTAGAGTCTGATTCTGTGCTCGGCACTCGGCATTTTTGACCAGATATTTAAGGACTGGATGGCTTCTGTTTGCCATAACTCACCATGAGCAGGGCCCAAAACAACTATCCCGCCTCCTCTCTGAAATGAAAGTGACGGGCAACACACACAGCATACTCCGCAGGGGCCAGACCTCCAGGCTCGCCCACTTTCTCTCTCTCTATGGAAGATGAGAAACCAAGACACGAGGAGGGGAATTACTCGCTGAAGGTCTGACAGTAGGAAAGGGCAGTGCTGGAACTCTAAGCTGCTGTTCTCAGCCACTAGGATACACCACGAAGATTCTGCTCCTGCTCCCAGTGAAAAAGTGATACAAATTAAACTGGAGCTGGTGGAGTAAAGGAGTACCAGGGACTGAATGTTTGTACCTCACCCCCAAAGTTCATATGCGAAGCTCTAACCCCAGATGTGGTGGTATTTAGAGGTGGAGTCTTCAGGAGGCCATTAGGCCTCCAAGTGGAGCCTGTTAAGCAACATTGGTGCCCTCAGCAGGAGAGACGTGAGGGAGACGTGCGTTCTCAATGGCCACACGCAATCAAAGAGAGACCTCGCCAGGCACCTGCCTTCACCTTCATCGTGGACTCCCCAGGCTCCAGAACTGTGGGATATAACCATTTGTTGTGTAAGCCACCCTGTCAATGATAAATTTCTGTATCAGCCTGAATAAAATGATAAAATATTTATCTCACTCACTGCAAAGCAAAATTGACTAATGATCCCATGAGGCGACTCCTCACAAAGTCCTCTCCAGAGGCAAGCCCCTTTGTATATGCAGACAAAGCCCTCTCACCTTCCACTCACAAGCTCAGCAGAACTAATCCGGCCGGTGGCCAAACCCACCCACCTTGGAGACCAATCCGAAGAATACTCATGATACTGACATCAATTTCCTGGGGGGCATTCATTCACGAGGCTCATCAAACTGTTGACACAACAATGCAGAGCTCTTCTATACATGACGGAGTCTGCTGCTACAAACCATAAAGTCTCTTCCTATTGCTTGTTACATGGGGACTATTTGATTTAATCCTCGTAACAATCCAGGAAATAAACATTTGTTTCTCTGTTCTACAGGTGGGGAAACTAAGCTAGAGAGAGTTGAAGTGGAGAGGGAGAGGTGAGCTGGAACTTGACCGTGTGCCCAGGGCAGAGAAACGCTGAAAGCTTGGTTTACTTAGCAATTTGATGCACTGCCCTGGATCTATCTCTCTGCCCGCTTCCGTCCTTCTAAAGAAACACATGCCTCAGTCTCCATCCAGTGTTTCATTCAACAAAGTTTTCTGAGTTTTTGATTGGTACGGGGAAGGGGTTTTCAACTGAAGGTGGGAAGGCTATTTTGCTGGTGAGTCTGGAGACATTTTTGATCTTCACTATTGGGAAAAAGCCACTGGTACTTGGTGGGCAGAGGCCAGTGGTGTGGCTGGACACTGTGCCAGGCACAGGGCAGTCCATCCCACAACAATGGCGTCAAGGTTGAAAAACCCCTGGAACAGTGTATCCAAGAAAATTATAGGCAACACAGCAGCATTCTGAGCGCTTTTCACATACTCAATTACAGGAGTACTTTGACAATATTGCAGATTTGGTGCCAGCCCACCAAAATCAAGCAAACATTGAGATAAAGCAGGTCATTTTGGGGGGTAGGGTGTTTCTCAACACATATAAAAGTTATATTTACACCATGATGTCCTCTATTAAATGTGCAGTAGTATTACGTCTAAAAAACCAGAACATGCTTCAAAGTAAAAATACTTTATTGCTAGAAGTTACTAATAATTATCTGAGCCTCCAGCAAGTTATGATCTTTTTGCTGCTGGAGGGTCCTGCGTGCCTCAGTATTAATAGCTACTGACTGAATAGGGCAGTGGCTGCTGAAGGCTGGGGTAGCTATAACAATTAATTTTTAAAAGACAACAACAGGCTCAGTGCCTGTAGCTCAGCAGCTAGGATGCCAGCCACGTACAACTGGGCTGCTGATTTTGAACTCAGCCCGGGCCTACCAAAACAATGAGTACAAAAAAAAAAAAAAAAAAATAGCCGGGCATTGTGGCGGGCGCCTGTAGTCCCAGTTACTTGGGAGGCTGAGGCAAGAGAATCGCGTAAGCCCAAGAGTTTGAGGTTTCTGTGAGCTGTGACACCACAGCACTCTACCGAGGGTGACATGATAAGTCTGTCTCAAAAAAAAAAAGGAAGACAAACACGAAGTTTGGTACCTCAACTGATTCTTTCTTTTATGAATGACTTCCATGGAGTAGGTGATGCTGTTTGATGGAATTTTACCCAGTGCAAAACTTCTTTCAGAATTGCTGTCAATCTTTTCAGACCCTGTCACTGCTTTATCAACTAAGTTCATAGAATATTCTAAATCCTTTTTCATCATTTCAACAATATTCACAGCATCCTCACCATATTCTTAAAGAACCACTTTCTTTGATCACCCCTAAGAAAACAATTTCTCATCCAGTCAAACTTTAACATACGATGGCAGCAATTCAGTCACGTAGTCGGGCTCCGCGTCCAATTCTAGTTCTCTTGCATTTACGTCCACATCTGCAGGACTCCAAGGCTGAAGTCTTGACCCCTTCAAAGTCATCCATGAGGCCTGGAATCAACTTCTTCCAAGTCCCTATTAATACTGATATTGTGACCTCCTCTCTCACAACCCAAACATCCTGAATAGCAACTAGAATGGTAAACCCTTCCCAGAAGTTTTCCACTTACTTTGCCCAGGTCCATTGGAGAAATCACTATGGCATCTATAGCCTTACTAAGGATAATTTTTAAATAATAAAGTCATGACTTTATGCATGGGCTACAGAATGAATGTTGCATTGGCAGATATGAAAGCAATTTTCCTTGCACATCTTCATCAGAGATCTTGGGTGCTGAGGTGCTTTGTCAATGAGCAAAAATATTTGGAATTTTTTTTTCTGAGTAGTAGGTCAAGTTGGTAAGCTTACACTTTTTAGTAAAGCATGCTATAAACAGAGATGGTGTCATCTGGGCTTTGTTGTTCCATTTCCAGAGCTGAGGCAGCAAATGTAGCTTTATTCTTAAGGGCCATAATGTTATCAGAATGGTAAATGAGCTCTGGCTTCAATTTCAAGTCATCAGCTGCATTAGACCCTAACGAGAGTCAAGCTGCCCTGTGAAGCCTGGAGGCCGGCCACTGACTTCTCTTCCTCTGTGAAAGTCTTAGATGGCATCTTCCTCCAGCATCAGGCTGTTTTTGTCTCCATCGACAATCTGGTTTTTAGCGATGATCTTTAGTTCCCTCAGCCAGACCTGCGGGGTACTCCTCGCCCTTTCTCCACCAGCTCTTGCTGCCTCACCGGGTACTCTAAGTTATACAGACGAGTTCTTAAACCTCAGGAAGCAGTCCCTGCTGGCTTCAGACTTTCCCCTGGATTCCTCACCTCCTTTGGCCTTTGGAGAATTGAAGAGAGTCGGGACCATGTCCTGTGTTAGGATTTGGCTTCCGGGCACATTGTGGCCAGCTGGGTCTTCTGTCCAGACCACCCCCACTTTCTCCGTATCAGCAATCAGGCTTCTGTCCAGACCACCCCCCACTTTCTCCGTATCAGCAATCAGGCTTCTGTCCAGACCACCCCCACTTTCTCCGTATCAGCAATCAGGCTTCTGTCCAGACCACCCCCCACTTTCTCCATATCAGCAATCAGGCTTCTGTCCAGACCACCCCCACTTCCTCCGTATCAGCAATCAGGCTGTCTTC